>CM073773.1:30042846-30249914 GCA_037158775.1 Hetaerina titia
GGTACTAAAATATCTGAAGTCTTTGATTCTTTCTTCTTTCTTTGGATTGAAAATGTCATGACGCAACAATGTCTAGAGTTAATCGTTCACACTCACTGTTCAGTCGATTCCCGCCAGGTCTCCCATTTGCGTTTTCCGCTCCACCTCACATATTTGCCTCCAGAACAAATTGCGATTGGTTTCGACTCTCCTTCCTTCCTTCTCCACAAAGGACACCCAAATCGATCTCTCTCCCCAATCCATTACGGTTCATTGGGGACGGCTCCATGTTTTCCGTTCGTCCGACCGGGTACTGGCGGGCTGTGCTGGGTGGCCCTGGCTCCAAGGAACAGTTTTTTTGGCGTCACGTGTCATTCGAGTCGTAATTACAGATTCTGCATTTTCGGGTCCGCCTGTGAAGGTGAGAAAATTGTCATAAGAACTTTTGAATGATGATGAGGGCCTGAGCATCCGTTGAGTGGAAGATGGAGATTTAAAGAAAAAAACGGATTTATTTTCCAAGTCCGAGCTATCGATTTGTTTAAAATCGGATGCATTTAGTTATCTTTGTGCACGCTGAAGTCCTCGTATTGAAATATATGTCAAATCAATGATGGCTATTTGGAACATTTTCGCATATGCGGGAAATGAAGGAAAAGCACACAAAAATTCATACGTTTACGATATAGTTAAAGTTAAAATGATATTGTACGTATATATAATTATGCTCTGACCAATATTATAGAATGGGGGCGACACTTATGCGTTTCATCCATGTTGAATGAATGAGGTAGGCATGGTGCGACTACTTGAGGATTATAGGTGGCCAAAACAGAAGAGTTAGAGAGAAGATTGACAGGGCCATGAGAGAGTGCAGATAATAAGAATGTGATTAATAAAAAGTATGAAATAAGTGAACAACGGCGTTTTTTGTCTTGAAGGAGAGTCCCATTACTCAATAAAGATAAACATGTTTTGCATAAAAAGATATCTGGAAAAGTTTCAGAAAAATAGATTTATTTCAGATATTGCTACGATGCCTCAACATTCTTCAAAGTACATCCTTTGACCGTCGATACACATTTTCCCGCTGCTTTTCCACGACTCGAAGGCGCTACCCACGTAGGCGGATTCCGGAAGGTCCTTAAAGATACGCGTGCAAGCTTCTTTTATGCCACTTAGGGTCCCATGGTGGCACCCTTTGAGGGAGGATTTCACATTTGGGAATAGGAAATAGTCTGCTGGTGCCAATTCGGGACGGTAATGGGGTTGGGGAATCGTCGCGATGCCGTTGCAGGAGGCCTTCGCAAGCAGACCCTCGTCTCTGCTCTTGGTCGTCTGTCAAGACATTTGGAATAAGTTAAGAGCAGATTAATTACCATTGGCAATTTTCCACAAAATAAACTTTTAATACGACTGGTTTCGATGTAACTACACTATCTTAGTTACATCGAAACCGGGCGTATTAAAATTTTATTTTGTGGAAAATTACCAATGGTAATTAATCATGATATTCCACTCTATCACGCCTGAAACGTCACTTTTTATAAAGAGCAGATCTTTCACATCGGCAAATTTTCAGTAATATTGATGTGTACCGTCATCTGATCAATACCAATACAATCTGCGACCATGCACAAACTTAACCGACGGCCTAAATTCAGCACTTCACGCACACATCAGGAAAACGCTGTTGCCGATACTTTATATAGAAACTTTGTATAAAAGGAGAATGAATGGTTTAACAGACTCATGAACGAGACATAAAATGCCGTGAGTGGGTATGATCCATTGGGACTCTCCAGATAGGGTATATTCAAAATTTCAGGAATAGAATATTATTTCCGACACACTGTTTTAATGCGATGGAGGCGAAAGGAGGGCGCAATGAGAGATGCGGAAGGAATTAGCAGATTAGAATATGTTTCCTCGCAAAATATGTTAACTTAGCGTTGCCCGAAAGTTAACAGCGTGAAGGGTGCACATTTAGCAGTTTTTTTGCAACTGCAATAGTGTAGTGCATGTTAGCTCTCTTTTATCCAAATTGCGTCATAATCACATCCATTCTATAGCATGTCTACTAGCTCCTCAATTTATTATTCACGGATGGATTGGTAGCCACACGGAAAGGCACAAGGGCGACAGACAACTGTGGCCAACTGATCCATCTGAGAGTGATGATACGTAGCTGGGTGATTTGGTAGGAGGGGGAAATCCAGTGAATTAAGGGAACGAAAAATCTTTCATAAATTGGACACATGCCTCATTTGCTATTATACTTATATGTATATTTATTACCGGCGTACTACGGAACGAGAGATGGCAAAAATAAGAGCAGGGAGATAAGGTGTAGAAGAACATATGTAAGATGTCATTTTTCCACAAAACAATAAGATAATGGTCAGCATAACAACAAAGGACATCACTTGGGAAAAATGTGTTCCAAGTAGTGTTATCCCATGTCATTATTTTATCCTTATCTCATTGTTCTTCTTACTATGAACTCGTATCGTATTGACATCGAAGTATTTTGATACTTAGTGTCACGATGAATAACCGATGTCATTTCTGAGAAGTGTTTACAAATAAGGGCATAGAATTAGATCAAATTAAAATTTATTTCCATTATTTGACATATCAGTTGCTAACTAAGAGATATCAATTAATTTTGAAGTTGAATGCATATAGATGAATCATCCCCTGCCACACACACTAGAGGTACCTCACATAACGTAGCTGTGGAACAAGTCTAGGAATTACTACGTCAACAAAAAGCTCCCCGGGACCCGCAATTTAACTTCCCATCCGACAGACTAAAACACTCCACTTGAAGCGATCTCCACGTGGCACCAAAGTAGTGATATGGTTACCAATGAAAAATTCTACCACCGTCGGGATTCGAACCCGGACATTCATGTTGCCAAGACAGCACACTTATTCCCCGTATCAACCCGATCTCGCTCTCTATTCATAAAACGTATGCGTTGTTTACACGTGCGCAACTTTTGAGTGGAGTCGTCTCCTGCCGAAAGTGCGTGCAGATGCAGTGGACCAACTTTTTAACAGCGCGCACACACACACGAGGAGAACCGCATGCCTAGTACTTGTGGGCAATGGCCTCCGTTGGACCGCACTGGAGGACTCTCCAGGGCCTCCTCCAGGCACGCCTCCAGTTTGCGAGATACTCCTCTTAAGCTGCCGGATTCCGGTAAACATCCGCTGATCGAGGCCCTGAGATAAGTGCAGTGCAAAAAGGCCCGCGCGCGTGGCCTTCGAGAAAGGGAAGGAGAGACGACGGCTTGGGGCTGTTTCTGAAGACGTCTCGGGAAAAAAAACGAACCATGAATGTGTGTGTGTGTGTGCGAGGGGGACGGAGATGGTCGTTAAGGGTTGAGGTGAGGGGATTGGGGTTAGGGGGAGGGGGAAAGGGAGAGAAAGATTCAGGGTGCACTGGTTTTTGCGTGCGTTGAATTGGGAGAGCGTGTGCGTGCGTGTGCTGCCGTGAGCCACTCGCAGCCGAGGGGCCCAGGGCAAGAGGGGTAGAGGGGGTGGGTGGTGGAATGGGAAAGAGGGGTAGGGGATGGAAGAGGAGCC
The DNA here is from genome assembly GCA_037158775.1 of Hetaerina titia. Taxonomy (NCBI): domain Eukaryota; kingdom Metazoa; phylum Arthropoda; class Insecta; order Odonata; family Calopterygidae; genus Hetaerina; species Hetaerina titia. The sequence goes on from CM073773.1 coordinate 30,046,420, forward strand.
CTCCAAATTTGTTGTGCTCGCATTTCAAAAAGCATTCCGGGAGTCGTTAGGGGCGCCGCCCTTGGTTGGTCGAGGGGAGGAGTTGCAGACCCCTCTCCCCGAAAGGAGGGGTGGGTGTTGCACTCAGTGCGCTCAGGAGCATCCCTACTTTTACGTGGTACTCCTAAAGCCACCGCTAGGGTGTGTGGCAGGGAGTGGTCATTCCATGCTACCATGAAATCGAACGCTTAGACTGAATCTGCCCAGCATACTTATTTGGGAAATCACTTTTTGAGGAACACCGGCACATTTTGGAAACTTCATTTTCTCATGCATGAAATTCATACAATACCATGCCTACATAAACAGAGAGATAGGAAACAAAACCGTTAGGTTTCAGTTGATTTTCAGTAGCACACATAAAATGTTTCGGGCAGCATTATTGGGTGTCAAATAAAAACCTTAGTCAGTATAAATCATGTGATAAATAAATACGTGTATATATATATATATATATAAGTAGTTTTTCAGTTTATCTAAATATCTTAAACTATTTCAACATTTATGAGAACTTTTTCTTTCTTTATTTAGGTTCACTACTTATTTCTTGCTTAGACAATACAATACTTATTTCTAGCGAATAATTTGCGAGATCTCCGTGCTGAAACATTCATATCTCATTTTATATAATAAATTCAAACTAGTATTGAATCTTCTTTCTTCTAATGATTCCCACCTCAACTCTAGAAGCATTTCTATGACGCTTTTCGTTTTATTGTAACAGTTTTTAACGAAACGGGATGCCCGGCGTTGGACCTTCTCTATTTCCCGAATGAGGCCTTTTTCAGTCGGATCCCATACACTACGTACATATTCTAAATGAGATTTTACAAGAGCGTGGTAACAACGTTCCTTGATCTTGGAGTCACTCCTGTCAACAATACGTCTAATAAATCCCAATTTTTTATTTGCCTGCTCGCAGATTTGACATATATTGGTGCACCAAGTTAAGTCGTTAATTATAATAACACCAAGGTATTTCACCGTATCAACTACTTCCAGGTGCTCTCCAGTTAATTTGTAAACAAATCCCGTTGACCTTTTTAAGAAATTTACCACCGAATATTACTATGAGTAAATGGCAATCCCCATTTTGAACACCATTTCGAAATGTAATCAAGATATTGTGCCAGAATTAAACGATCCTCTTCCCCAGATATCTCCTGATGAATGACCGTGTCACCCGCGAACATCTTAATCTTACTTTTCACTTCGCGATTCATATCGTTAACAAAAATCAGGAAAAGTAACGGCCCGATTACACTTCTCTGAGGAACCCCCCGAGGTCACTCGTACGCTGCCGGAACAAGTTCATTATAGTACACAGCCGATGTGCACCATATAGACATATTTCCTCAAATATTCATCTACATCTACATATACATAATACCCCGCAACCTGCCGCGTGGATGTGTGGTGGGGGATGTCAGGTCACCACCCACAAAATAAAATAAAACTACATATGCATTAGCCGTACTTATTAGCTTAAATTATTTAGAAACATGCAGATCTAAAATACTAAATCAAATGAATTAAGGGCTAACTGGTGGTAACTTTGCCACATATGTACTAAATAAGCAGCATATTACTATACTCATGCTCCAATAAGTTCATATCTACTGCACCCATAATAATGATCATTTGACATAGTCTCACGAAATAATACGAGGGTCTGTACACCTTTTGACGTGAGAACAGGCCAGAGCGCCCTTAGACAAAATGAAAAAGTAGAGGCATTTGCGGATGGGGAGTAAAAATTAAAACTTTTCATTTTTGTTTATTTTTATGTAAATCTTTCAGATTCCTTTTATTTAAATTCGGATGTGGATTTCGTAAACGATGGTAGGCACTCTCCTATATGCAGCAACCTGAACGTGGTGGAAGAGTTGGGTGTTTCAATGACCCCTTGAGCTAGCCTTACTGCGGCAGTGACGTTTCCGTTCTCAGTGACGAGAAAATAGATATTTAGATAATAGATAATTAATTATTGTTGAGATATCGGTTTGGAGAAGAACTGAGGAAATAAGTTGGATTGAGAGTAAGATTAACGGCAAACGTTTTTACATGGTGGGGAAAGAAAGACGTTTTTAGGCGAAATTAAAAAACGATGGAGAAAAAATGGTCGGAGGAAGTATTAAGAAATATAGTTTAATATTGAAGGTGCCGATAAATGGGAGATTTCTGAATAAGGGGAGGAGAAGAATCGAGAATAAAGGCTTGTTGGTCGGCAATAAAGCAGATTTTTCAGTATTGTTAGTTATCAGTAAGCCACCGCCAGAGTGTGTGGCAGGGTGTAAATACACACCACACTAATTTTGACCCGAATATTTTTAACCCTACTGCGGTCGGACAGTGTTATTCTTATGGTTCGTGGAAAAATGACGCCTTAAATCTATCTGTTCTTCACTTAAATTCTTCTCAAATTTAATTAACATGATCTCTCCTACCGTAGTATGATGGGGATTATAACACATTTTCAACATCATTGCTAGAGAGAGTTCCTTCCAATTCATGCTAGAGATTCAATCTGCAATTTAACCTTTGCTCCTTGAGTGATTCCCGACTTGGCTCCTCTAATATTTCTGATACGCTGCTAAGTTTGTCATTAAGCGTTTTACAAATCTGACTCCTCTTTGCTGCTCGCGATCCAATTCGGCATTCAATCCAACTCCATATTACATTCATTTCATCCCCATTGGGCATTCAATCCAACTCCATTTACGTGCAGAATATTGTAAATGAGGCCTAACTAGTGAAAAATAATATGGTGTTTGACCTTTTCATCACATTTGCCCAGTACTCTTCTAATAAATCCTAATTTTATATTATCTTGGCCAAATATTCCCCGCAAATATTTCACCCGGGAGAGGTTGTGCCTGAGAGTAACGCCTAAGTATTTAATCGAGTCTACACATTCCATTTCGGAGTTTCCGACGCAGTAGGCGTTCAGAAGAACAAATTCAAATTCCAAATTCAGGGTGCAGGTATGTAGAACTAAAGGACAGCTAACGATTAACGAAAGAAGTCCACGTAAAACACAGCACCTGCATAAAAAAAGTTACCGTGGATCGTGAAAAAATTATCTTCAATTGACAAAATATCTCTTGTAGACTGAGCACATAAAACTTTGAATTGGTTCGGTTCACCAACGGCGCTTCGTTGCGGCACATAACGCAAAATTCCGACGACGGCGCCAGAGAATGGACAAAGTGCGTTTTTTTCCAGCCCTGCGAAATGGCCCCTTGGGAGGAGGGAGGGCCAGTCAGGGAAGAGACCCCTGCTACTCCCTACATGTGGGCTCACCTCCAGTTATCCAGTGGACCCATCTCGCTGCTGCCTTCGTGGCGTGGGAACGTAGGGGAACTTGAGGTAAACGGGGGGGGGCAACCCTCCCCACCTCATCCAGGTCTACCACCCTCCTTCTACTCACCCCTCCCCCTTGCCCCTGGAAGAGACGATGGCCGTATCTCTCGTTCGGCCGCAGAAAGGGAATCGATCCTCACACCACTCCAAGATGCGATACATACGGCACCGGCATCTACAACTTTTTCTGCAGATCTCCTGCAGGAAGGGTCGCAGGGGGTGTTCAGTCATCAGTTATTATTATCGTCGATGATCAATCGCCAATCGGTTCCATTTCAATTAATAGAGGACGTGGTTCTACTATGCTATGCCATAATAATGCGACATTTTCTGTTATTTCAAAGTTATTCTTCACTGGACGGAAGATTTCCCAATGCATTTCGCTAAATTCGGCAATTAGGCCGTTCTGATCAGGCTTCCAAACGCACGGGGCGTGTTTGTACGTAATTGTCCATTCTCGGCGTCGGAGGTGACAAAGAAGGGCGACGTCAGCGGATGAAGAGAAGGTGAGTTATAAAGGAAAAAACATAAGAGGGGAGCTGAAGTAATTGACTTGAGATGAATTAAGAAGATCTCGTAATCGATTACTGTTCAACATGACATCTGCACACATTGCCCCAAAGTCGCTGCAGAGGCATGTAACATCATCAATACCTCTACAACTATTAGCCCATACATGCATTTGAATATACGTAGATCCTTCTATTATTCCTTAAAAAATCCAAGAGACGGCTATCGGAAAAAGTTTGCTTTCGGCAAGACTATTCTCTCACTAAAACTGTTGTCAAATTTTAGGCTATATCATCTACATCTACATAATACCCCGCAAGCCGCCGCAAGGGCGTGTGGCGGGGGGTGTTAGGTCACCACCCAAAAAAAAGGAAAAAAGGAAAACCGCATTCAAAACTAACACACACATGAAAGCCCAAATCCACAGTAGTGCATACATTCATAGAAACATCCTATTGTTCTAAACGCATGCAAACACACAGCCACCTTCCACCCCTCCACAAGCATGCAAGTACACATGCTTAATTACAACAAACAATTGTATCTTAGGACGCAGCAAGGAATCCATCCAAGAACGTGAAAGGCAGATTCAAGTAAGTAGCAAGGCGAAATACCACCACCACAAGAACGTGCAAAACATTCCATCCATCACCAAATATTCATCACGTGGTTTCTTTTTCAAAGTCGATTGAAGAACAAAGTTTTGTTAAAAAAATGGAAAAAATCACTTACGATTGGTGATTAAGCAATTCTGTTTAGGCTGAGGCTAGGGATAAAGCTAAGGCTATTTAGGCTAACAATTCTCTAAGGCTTTACACCAAAAGAGATCAAAGTTGAGTTGGGAGAAGTTTATGGCTCATCTGCTTTTGCGTTTGCGACTTTTTACGATTGGGTAAATGAGTTTCTTTTTGTTGATTGGTTTGTTCTCCGCGCCGAGGACTAATTTGTTTATCGTACGTGGTACCCTGTAACCCGTTGGTAGACTCTGCTTCGAAAATGTTACGAAATCTATTAAAAAAACCAATAAAACTGATTGTACTATATATTTCTCTCTATTTGTGACCTCATTATTTCGATGGCTTCACATATAGTATGCCTCTCCTCTTCCTGAACTCAAATTGATCATCCCTTAAGTATTTATTTCCCTTGTTCTCCATCCTTTTGTTGATGATCCTGAGAACCACTTTGGCTACGTGCGAAATCGAACTAAATTGATCTGCAGTATTCTCATATTGCCGCCTTCACTGTTTTGAAGGAGAAACTAACACTAATCTGACGAATTAATTAAAATTGGCATTTTCCATAAAATAAAATTTTAATACGACCGGTTTCGAAGTAACTACGTCATCTTCATCCACATGAAGATGATGTAGTTACATCGAAACCGGTCGTATTAAAATTTTATTTTGTGGAAAATTGCTAATGTTAATTAATCATGATATTCCACCATATCACGCCTGAAACGTATCTTTTTTAATCTGGAGAAGCCTTCCTGTCCAATTCCTAAGCAGTAAATGCTACGAATTAGGCCATTAAAATCTTCCTCTTGCCTGTCTCTAAACCTTTAAGTAATTCGCGGGAATTTTTTCTACCCCCAAACCCTAATTTGATTTCAATTCCATTCATATCCTTTTTAACTCGCCATCAAGTATGCCTGAACCTAAACTATCTTTATCTACGTCATATAATACCATACCGTTCTTCTATACATTCCATTCGTCTCTCTTGGATTTTTCGTGTTCCGTTAATACTTTTCCCAAATTATCTCTGATTCCTAACACAGACCTTTACTTCTTACTTCTCGATAGTGTTTTAACCTTCTTAATTAGCCCACCGATTTCACCCTTTATCTGCAAACTTTCCATATCCTCGAACTCCTTGGGCTTCCACCACGCATATTTTTCCACATTTGTTGACCCTTTCAATTAATTATTTAACTCTCTGTACTTCCTTTTAATAAACTCTGTATTTACATTCTTCCATTTCCTTCTCCCATCTATCTTTGTAAAATCACCTCATCCGTAATCCTTGGTTACCTGGTACTTTTCCTATTTACAGATCCCACCATTTCATTTGCGCCCCTCGTTATCTGTTCTTTGATATATTCCCATTGTTCCTCCATAGCTCTTTTAAAAACAATTAGTGTTTCTACATTCCATTTCCTAAACCGCCTTATCTGTTGAATGGAGCGCTATTCTTCATAATTACTAAATTGTGATCCGAGTCCGCATCCGCTCCCGGGAGACTGTGCGAATTGGTCACGCTGTTCCTAAATCTTTAATTAACCATAATGTAATCTAGTTGGCACATTTCTGAGTTTCTTGGCATTTTTCATGCATACTAACACTTTTTGTTATGCATAAACCTGCTGCTGCTGGAGATGAACCTCTGTCTCCTACAGAACTCAATTGCTTTCTCCCCGCGGTCTCGTACAAACTTTGATATGGAGCGTCGCTATGTACGGCGTGGAAACGTGGTCGCTGAAGAAGGAGAGTAGACGTAGATTTTAGGCTTTTGAAATGTGGGTCTGGAGAAGAATGGAGAAGGTGAAATGGACCGAAAGGAAAACAAATGAGGAAGTGCTAGGGATGGTGGGTGAGGAGAGGGGATTGTTGGGAGAAATCCTATGGAGGCTGGAAAGATGGATGAAAGGTGTATTGAGCGGCAGTGGGATGTTGAAGAGGGTAATAGAGGGGAAAATGTTAGGCATATATATACGAGGGTCATCCGGAAAGTAGTACCCGTTCGTGCCGCATGAAGTGCTGACGACGCGAGTAGCCGCTGGACGAGGTCAGATAGCTTCAGTGGCTTGTCTGCCTTCTCTGAGCCAAGTTGCGTGACGCTAGAATTGCCTGTGTTGTTTCTGTGATTGTTTACAATGTTTAAAAAAATTGAGAACGCCGCCAGTTGTGAAGTGAGGGTTGTGATTAAATTCCTCAATGCAAGAAACGTTCGCCCATGTGATATTCATCGCCAATTAAAGGAGGTGTATGGAGACAATGTTACTAATGAAATTACGGCGGGCAATACAAAATCGGCGGCGAGGTCTATTGTCTACTGGTGTCATTCTCGTTCATGACAATGCCAGGCCTCATGCAGCTGGGATAACACAAAAACTTTTGCAGCAATTCAAATGGGAAACTTTCGACCATCCACCGTATAGCCCGGACTTGGCCCCTTCAGATTTTCATCTCTTTACAAAGCTTAAAGACTTTTTGGCAGGAAAAAGATTTGACAGCGATGAAGAACTTAAAGAAGGAGTGACCCTGTATCTCAATGAGCTGGCGGTGAAGGACTATGCAGCAGGAATACAGAAACTTGTCACACGTTATGACAAATGCCTTAATTTGCTTGGAGATTATGTTGAGAAGTAGTTTAAAGTATCCTCTTTCAAATAAAATTTTTTATGTTTGTCAATATTTACTTTTGTGTCTTTATTTCACGAACGGGTACTACTTTCCGGATGACCCTCGTATATATATATATATATATATATATATGACTATCAGTGAATTTATATATATATATATATATATATATATATATATATATATATATATATATAAACATATATATGTGAGTTTGTGCTGTGCGTCGAACAATGTGATGCTATTCAGCGATTATATTTTTAATTCGGCAGTTAGCTACTAATATTTTACTACACCTCCTTGACATCAAACTTCATTTAACATTCAGAGGGGAACATCTTCATTTTATCATCGAATTCTTTTTCAAACTTTCTATATTTTACGATATGAGTTACATGACCAATTTCATGCATTATTGGTAGTGAATCTCGTTTATTTTAAGGCTAAATATTTAGGCAATGAGAACATTAAAGACTCACTATTTTACCTACACACGGGTCAACACCCTAATCGATAAAACTCTACTGAGCACGAATATCTCACCCACCCACCAGGCGGTCTCAGACGGCAGACAGTGAGACAGCTGAGACGTCAGAAGTGTAATGGACCAGAGCGTTCAGAGGGTTCCTACACGATTGGATTGTCGGCTGAAGATCAACAAAGAAGGCTCCGATATCCTTAGAGAAATAACGAAGCATTTGGTCCGTGCCTTCTATTCGCCTCCAAGCCAGATGCCCACGATCAATCCTCAGCCGACAAGGTTGTCGAATTACCGTCAAAGCCGACACTACTTAAATGTCTCGTTTCAAGCTTCAAAGTTCTCTACGTTGCTTTTCAACTCCTCACTAAATGAATATAAAAATTAGAAGTTGGTTTTTTCCTCATTAACAATGCAAAATTTTAATAACTTACAGATGGGACCCATGGTGTAAAATACTCCTCAACAAATGCAGGACGATCTATAAGTAGGGATACTAAATAGTAAAAAATGAAGAATAAAATAATAGGGATTTACTAAGTTATGTACTTGGCATATAGTTTTTCCTGATCACCGAAACTCAATTGGCACGGTATTCCCACAATCACCAAACAAACGCTCGAGATTCCGCCGCACGTGCAAACGCGAAGGGTCGAGCACATACACACACACCTGACAGGGAGAGAGGTGTCCGTCTGGTCGGGCTGAGAGGGCGGGGCCATTAGGGGCCCGCGAGGCGGCGGCCTGTGCGCGCGTGATAGGCGTGCGTGTAATAGTTGGGGAGAGGGGTTCGTCCGCGTCGACCAGCCGTGACTCTGCACTTTCCGGCCGACGAGTCGCTGCGGGGAGAGCGGGTTGGGAGAGGAGAAGGGGGTACTATGGGTTACGGACGTCAACGGAGTGTGTGCGATGGATCCGAGTAGCGAGCGAGTGCGAGTGAGGCCGCCGCTCACTTCCGCGGGGCAACTGCAGAGTCACACACCTCAAGACGGCGGCGGCACCCCCTCGGCTCAAGGGGGAGCGCCCATTGTCACGTCATTTCATTTAATGTGACGCCTCCGCAGAGTGCCCCGACCACCGCTCGGATGATTGCAGCGCCGCCTCCGCCGTAAGGGAGAGAGGGTGGTGGACCCTGCCGCCTCCGGACTGCTGATTGAAAGCAGGGGCGGAAACACACGCTGTGGGATTGGAATTGCGCGGCTAAGGGGGGTGGGAAAGAAGGATATGGGGGAAGAGGGGTGGGAGAGAGGGGGCTTGGAGGGAGCGGGGTGGGGAGGTGGGGGTAGGTAGGGATAGGAGACTGGAGGGCGGTGGGTAGTAAAATAGAGGGGAGTAAGAAGGGAGAGAGGAAAGGGGTAAGTAGTCTGGGGGAAGGAGTACGAGAGAGGGGGAGGATGGGAGCGGGGGAGAGATGGCCGTGTCTTTGCACGCATCCTCGCGCTGCCTTCCTCAGCCCAACGCTTCAATAATTTTTGAGGGAAAACATGAGCAATTAATATACATAATATTATTATACATACTATTATTAATATACATAATTTTCATATCGTCTTACAAAAGTGAGCAATATTTTCATAATTGATTTTAACGCCCATTGTGACATTTCAGTCAAGAATGCTGTCGATGAGGGTGATAAATAAAGAGAAACTTTTACACTTCCACACACTTTTTATGTTCTACAACCTTGATTTCAATGCTGAGCATCATCATCAGGTGATGTCACCTGATTATCAGGTCAGATGAGATTTCACCTGATGATGGTGCGCAGCATGGTCGTAGAATGTTAAAAGTGTGTGGAGGTGTAAAGTTTCTCATATTTTTTTACCCTCGTCATGAAGGAATTCCACAAAGTTAAGCCTGAAACTGTTAACTTTAAGAATGTTGTCGTGAATTATATTATTGAGGGGTCTGGGGGAGAGGTTAAACGCGTCGAGTATTTGACATTTTGCGCAGGAGGGCCTGATGTCGAAATAAAGCAGGATAGGGAGGGGGGGAAAGAGAAAGAAAGAGGTGTTGCAGGTAATGATTTTAAAGAACATATGCTGGAGAAGGAGATGATTTCGGCATAAAATAATGTAGAAACCTTAAATAAAGTAGATAATATGAGAGAACAATAGAGAGACAGAGTAAGGCAAAAAGGGCCTATATCGCAGAAGGGCTATGTAAACCCATAACGAAGTGCAAAATGTTTCAACAAATACACTCAGTCGACTCCAAATGGTAGACTTACATGAGACGCGAAATTTTATATTATGTTCCCATTTACGCTTGAGATCAGTAATGACCTTAAAATACAGAAAAGTTGGTGCACGTATAATTGGCATCTCCATGATACCCTGCAGGCTATTATCGTAAGGGTATGATTTCAGAACCAGACGTGCAGAATTTTTAAAATTTTGGTTTAATGTGGTTTCTCTTGTAAATGTAAAATAATGAAAATGGTGTAATAATTCTTTCAACAGATTACATGCTCCACATTTTCTAATTTTAAAATACTTCTGAACGTCACCGAAACTACTATTAAGTGGAGAAATCAAATAAGGGATAGATCAATTAATGACCACGCACGAGGCATAAATTTTTTTCCTCAACGCCATCGTCTGCAGTCATTGGCTCCTTATCTTTTGTGGAAAACATTTAATTGAAACTTCTCGATTATAATTCTACTGTTATTTCCCTGATATTTAAGAAAAGTTATTCTTACATCAAACCTTTTATAGAGAAAAAATATCCATCTCAGCCTTACAGCTGAGTTTAATTGGACGGGTTTTAGGAAAAAATAATGGAAAGGAAAGAGAAAGGTGTTACTAAGCTTCAGTTAGGACAAATTTCGAATACACGCCAAGAACGTAATTAGGATGGGAGAAAATGGGGAAAAAATGAAACTAAGAAATTGGAAAAGGTTTTGGGAAAATATTCTACATTTTTTGAAAATTGATACGAGGAGAGATTAAGCTCGACGGGACAGTTGGAGGAATAAATTTGGGATTAAGGAAGAGAGACAAGACTTAGACTCTTATAAAGCTACAGGACACGCGAATTTGTTAGCGATACTGAATGGATTGTTCAGCGAATAATACTGCTAGATTCGACCACCGAGATAAAATACGAGAGACAATCACCTCCGAAGACATTTCAAGTTTCGCTATTCCATTGGAAGTCAGTCTATCAAAACAATGTTGAGTCCAATCAACCGAATATATTAGCTTAAAGACAAACATTTAATGGGTAAATCAATTACTCCCATTATTGCATAATGCGTGCTAATGGCATGTGCGTATGTGACAGTTGGCGTATATGAGCAAATGTACGTGTATATATGCAATCGCATGTACTTGTATGAGTTATAATGGAGGATATTACGGGGATGAAAGCCATTTAATGATTTCCCACCTCTGCCGTTATTAGGAATATTTTTTGGGGGGTTTCTCTATTATTATTATATATAGTAAATCTTGTTGCATTTAGGCATTTGTCCTGGTGAAAACGCTCCAGTGTGACCACTGTTCACTCTTACAATATACATACATACATACACACACACGCACAGGAAGAATATATATGAGACAAAATGCTCTTAAAAACAGTGAAACTTCTAGATTACCAACCGCTTCTTTACCATCACATAAGGGTTAGATTTACACCATACGAGTACATACTTCGAACCGTCCATCGCCACACTCCGTCCATATTCAATCACTCTTTAATGTCATATATCGTTCAAAATCACGCACCATTAACACATCATTCACTTTTGCAATACTATTCCTTACTCCGACTACATCACATACGTACAATATTTTAATGAGTACAATAGTATAATAATCACTGATCAATGAAGTTTATCACCCAGTGGCTTCTTTACGCTTCTTCTTAAAACTCCTAAAATTGGATAGGAAGGGCTCAAACAAACCTCCAGGCAGCTGGTTCCAGTCGACAATAGTTCTGTTTCAAAAGGAATATTTTTTCTTAATTGTCTTTTGCGTTCTTATTTCTATTTTATAACTGTGGTCATTTTTTCCTTTTCTAACGTGATGCGCGTAACTGATTTCTGTACATGCCTTGTATTAAGATAGTCTTGAGGCCGGCCATTTCAACAGGGCAGTGAAGGGAAGTCTTTTCGCATCGGCGGCGAGCTATCGGCGAGCGGTCCCCTCTGCGGGAGGGATGGACAGATTTCGGATTCGTCACAGAATGTCAATTAGTTGCGAGGCTTCCCAACAGCCTCGGAGGAAAGAAAACAGACTCGGGGTTGCGGAGAAGCGGTGCGCGTTGAGTCGATAGATTGAGCCGAGGGGCTTCCTCCCTCCTGACGCCCCGCCCTCCTCGCCGCCACCCTCCCCCCTAGCCCCCCCCTCGGTGCCGCGGAAGGCTTCCTTGCCCTGTGTTCCTCCCCCACACCTCGCCACCCCCTTGAACACGAGAGCAGACTCATTGCCGTCGGCGAATCAAGCAGCTCACGAGCAGAATCAGAATCGCAAGCAACGCGAGCTGACACCTACACTCACCCTTCGAACGAAGCAACCCATGGCTGAAACAAGGAGTTAATTATGAATTACATTTCGGGATTAAAATTTTAGCAACATGCCAAACTGTAAAAAGTTACCAATTGCAATAATTTCATCTCCTGAATTACGCAAAAGTTTTTTTTTCGTAGGGAACATTTTCGCAGTAATTTTGTCGTGGTGTATATACATTTCGGAATAATTATTATCAACCCTTAACGATCAAAATGCTAGATACTCTCTCTCTCTCTATCTCTCTATTTCCAATCATGGAGGAGAACCAATGTGACAGCGGAGAACAGCCTGAGTGAGAACAGTTCGGAATAGTGTTCCCAAGGATTTGAATGTTTCGCCATGTTTTTTGGGAGGAAACAATCAAAGTAACTGCGATGTCGTAAAACAATATACCTGAACCGGTGAAGAAGTAATTTTTGAAAAAGTAAGAAATCCATGTCCTTCATCCATGCTGGTCATGCCCTTAGAATTCAGTGCATCGCCCTCGGGTGATTCTTTGACCTCTGAGAATTTTATATACAGTGCCTTTGGATATATTTTAACAGAGGCATCCTTAGTTAACAGCTTTTATACTATGAACCTGATATTATCAAGCGTCACTTTTGTTTCTTAATTTTATGAATGAAAAAAACTTAGTGAAGTCAACAATACCGATCTTATTTTTCAAATTACACAAACGATATTGAATTAAACAAAAGTCCTTGACCTTGTACTTATATGTACCTGCAAAATGAGGGAAACAATTGATATTTATGAGGGATTGGAATGGGGCGTTAGGCGAAGGGAGAGACGAGAGTACGCTTGGGGAGAACGGTTTCGGAGAAAGGGTAGACCGCTGGGAGAAAACTACATAGTTTTGGAGGAAAAACAGGTTATTTATAAGTATTACGTACACCATAGTTGACATATGTGTACATGTAAAAATTTCAGGAGATACAGGGGTACATAGTTTGGATAATATTATGCTTAGGCATAGATTTAGGATTAGTGTGATCAATTCACGCAGTTTCCCGCGAGTGGATGTGTATTTTAATTACAGTTTAGTGCTCATGAGAGTAACGTTAAATTTAAGAGAACGACGAAGTGAAGGAGTAAAAGAAAACGGATTGTACAAGTAGAAAACTTAAATAAAGCAAAAATGGAGAGATAACAGTTGATAAAATACAGAGTGAGAATAAGGAATACGTCGCAGGAAGGGAATATCTCAAACGAGGATTAAGGAAAATAATGAATGAAACAATAGGAACAATAAATAGAAAAAGGTATAAAGAAGTCATGGATTACCGGAGAAACGCTTAAGAAGATGGGTTGAATAAAAGAATGGAAGAACGTGAACAAGGAAATAAGAAAAAGGAAGTAAAAATAGCTCAACAATGAACTGAGGCGAGAAAATAATAAGGTAAAGGAAACATGGTTGTACGAGCAGTGCGAGGATACGGAGAGGTCTCAGAAACAGGGAGCACAATGGGTATGCTGCTCAAAAAGGTGAAAGAACTGGCACAAAGTGAAGTGAGAAAGGAGAATCAGCTTACATTTTTTTTGATTAGGTAATCTACCGGTTAAGGTAGGTTTTCGAATGGACACAACTGTCAAATAAATATTTTGTAACTCCAAACAAAACACAATCTAGCAACCTAATCTACATCAGGTCCCTCTTCATCTCGGTGTACTTCTTTCCTCGCTTCATCCCATCCAACATCCCTATCCTGTACCTACCCTTTCTTCGCTTGCCCAACATTCTCCCTTCTATTACCCTCTTCAACATTCCACTACCGCTCCATACGCCTTTCATCCATTTTTCCTGCCTCCATATTATTTCTCTCAACAAACCCCTCCCCTCACCCACCATCTCCAGTACTTCATCATTTGTTTTCCTTTCGGTCCATTTCACCTTCTCCATTCTTCTCCACACCCACGTTTCAAAAGCCTCTAATATACGTCTATCCTCCTGCTTCAGCGACCACGTTTCCGCGCAGTACATAGCTACGCTCCATATCAGAGTTTTTACGAGTCTTTTCTTAACAGTTTACATTATTAGAGGTAAATTATAGGGTAAAATAAATGTTAGTGAAAGATGAAGTTCTGACAAGATGGAAATGATATACATAAATATACACAAAAAACTATATGGTAAATGTAACAGAAAAACGGGAATATTATGTCCATTGGAATAGTTTGGGACCAGGACTGCAAGACAGAAAAGATATTAATGGGACTGAAATTGAAAAAGGCTGTTAAATAGATGACATCCCTGGGGACTACACAAGAATTTAGGGAAGAGACGAAGGAAGAACTTTTATGGTCTCATTTATACAATTTATGTGGAAGAAATTTGGCCGGAAGACTTTGTTAGTACTACGCATTAGTATCAGTTATATGCGCACCCTTTCCAAAAAAAGGGAAACACATGAGTAGGTGAGAACTGTTAGATAATAGGTTTGATTTCTCACAGGTCAGAGGTAGAAGTGGAAAAGAATAGAAAAAAGAAAATGAACGGATAAGAATTCAAGTTATAAGGTTTTAGGAATGGTAGAGGAAGAGAGACGGCTGTTGAGAGAAATTCGAGGTGTAGAGGGACAGAACCAACGGGTTTAGGATTGAGACCTGTGAGGCAACGGGATGCTGAAGATAGTAATAGAGGAGAGAAACTTGGAAAAGTGATGTAAAGGGAGAAAAGAAGAGCCAATAAAAATGGAATTAAGGGAGCCAGGAAGTAAGCAGAGTTAATGAACGAATTGGTGTGACATTTAGTATTGGGGTATAAGAATGTTTTGTGCCATATTAGTTAGGGTACAAGATATACATAGGTCGTGTATAGTCCATGAGAAACACAATGCAAAGGGTCAGGAGATTACTGCTAATAACATTACCTCTAATATGAATAAGTTCACTTCATTAACCTGTTCAGTTTCAAACTGATGTAAATTTAAAAAAAATTAACCACGACGTTCGCCGTGCTGTATTGTTTATAACAGCTTCGGATTGGTCCCAAATTAATATCACCCTCGAAGGGTTTTCCACAAATGGGGAACCTTATACCCGACTTTTAATTTCGAAGTACACTACTTTGGAGAAAAATTGGTCAATTAGGAGAGAAATAAGGAAAAAAATTGCTCGACCCTGGTGGGTGGACTCCGGAAGGTCCTTAAAGGTACGCGTGCAAGCGTATATGACGTCACTTAGGATCCCATGGTTTCCTCTGAGGGAGAAGTTCACTTTTGGGAATAAAAAATAGACTGCTGGTGCTAAATTCGGACTGTAAGGGGGGTAGGGAATCGTCGCGATGTCGTAGAAGATGTTCTTCGCAAGCAGTCACTTGATCTTGGTCGTCCGTCAAGACCTTCGGGACGAATTTAGCGCAGATCTTTCGCATCGTCAAATTTGCAGTGATAATGTTGTGCACTGTCATCTTACCAATGCCAATCGATTCGCGTTCATACGCAAACTTAACCGACGGTCTTAATTCAACACTAAACGAAAATGTCAGGAAAACATTCTTAACGATACTTATAATACAAACCGTGTACATCGTCAGTGACCTGCCAACACTACTGAAAGTAATAAGAAAATAAACGATGTTAAACAAAGGTCTAATCTAGATAATCAAACGAATTTCATTACATACACTAGCATCCACACCTGTGAACCTGTCGCCAGCGCCAACAGGCTTTGCGAGGTCGCTCCTTCACCAACGACCCCACAATGATTTCGTCAAGCCCACTAAAAATCACCCACAAACACAAAAGAACACACCATAGCCGAATAACCTCATAAAAATTAACTTATGAATACATTTGGTTTTCGAGTTATTATGTCACATTTAGACCAAGGTATATTTATGCAACAGTATTGAGTTTCAAACAATACATAGTTCTGTTACCGAAACGCTTTGAAAAATTATACTTCCGCGTCAGCTTGAATTTCAAGATAGTTAGCTTTCGAAAATCCGTAAAAATCGTCCGTCTTTTGAAGCTCTCCGAATACCTTAAGCTCAAGGTCAAGTTGACATAATCTAAAATCGCGTACAATCTGTTCGCCATATAAACAATAAAACTTGAATTATCTTCCATCACATTTTCCAATGCTTCTTTTGACCTGACCCATCGCAATCTGCCCGCACGCATTTCCCGATAGGCATCAGCTCTGGTGGTTCGTTTCCAAGCTCCGGATTCCTCGCAAAATTGTTTTTTAAAAGTAAGGTGATAAGGTGAGACGAGATGGGAGGGGTGTGCGATACCTGAGGCTGCTGGTCACAACCCTTCCGTGGGAGGACAGGCGTTGAAGGTTTCAGCCGGACAGTGGTTGTGGGACTAATCACCATTTTTCCAGGTATGCCCTAAAATTCAAATCATACGTTCCCATTATTTTCAGCGTTATGAAATATCATTTTCTGATAAAGGATTATTATTATAATAACATTATTAGTATAATACCATTTAAGATAGGTTTAAGATGAACACAGACTATAGAGGGACCATATACACTGGATAATGGTCCAGCGATGCAATCCTTGCATCTTCTAACAAAACACAACCAGAAATCCGGCATTGCAATAACCCCTCTTCAATTTTGCATAATTCCTTCATCCATTCGTTCTGTCCAACATAGCTACCCTATTCATACCGCTACCTGATTTGCCTGACATTCTACCCTCTATCACAGTCTTCAACATCCCACTGCCAATCAAAAAGACCTACAACCATATTTCCTCTGCCTGCTTGATTTGAATATTGTCCTGTTACTGAATGTTTTTGCACGGAAGTAGCTTCTTTAGTGGTGATTAATTTTGTCCGAGTGAATGATGGAACTAATAATATCTATGTAGAGATGATATGATTGTGCATACTTGGCTGGTGACCTAAACCCCCGCCATACGCCCGTTCGGAGTATTATGTAGATGTAGTCAAACCGGGGGGGTGTTCTACCTATCTAAACGCCTTAGTCTTGCCGGTTCCGTTCTTGTCCCAAGGGCCTGCGACCCTTATTCCTCCAGCAAGCCCGTCGAGCTAACTTCTTCGACGCCCACTTGCCCTTTCCGAGTCAAGCGCTGCAGAGAGAGAGAGAGTGAGAAGTGCTGAGTGCACTCGCTTGATTACGGCCCCGAGAGCGCCGTCACGGTGTGCACGGGAGCTGGGTGCGCGCGAGAGCGGAATGCGGGGAATGGATGGGAGGGGTGCGGGAGGTAGAGAGGTGGGTGCGGGGGATGAAGGGGAGGAGTTCTCGCCGTGAATCCTTATTCTGTGCGTGCAGCGCAAAGGGGAGGAGGCAACGTGTTTCTGGGGTCGAGGGGGGGGGGGTTAGGGGAGAAGAAAGAGGGGGTGACCGTGCCCCCGTTTTGCTCCCAACATATTTGTGCGTGCCTCTGGGGGGGGGTGGGAGGTGGCGGAGAGGGCGAAAGGGGAGCAGGGCAGGTAAGGGCAGCCGGGCTGTGGCGGTGGCCTATGGGGGCAAGAAAAAAAACACGCCTCCACTCCCTTCCCACCCCACGCGACCCCAAATGTTTCACTGCGAAAGAGAGTGAGAGAGAGTGGAGGCACGGAGGGAGAAAGAGGGAGGAAGAGAGAGGGAGGAAGAAAAGGGGAGAGAGAAAGAGGAGGGCGCCATTGCGTACACCCGACCAAGAGACAGAAACGAGCACGTATTTCTCTTTGAGTTCTCGGTGGCCGCACGGCTGCAGAATTGAGATTGGGGACACCATTCTTTGTCTTCCATCGAGGGTGACGGGTGGTCGTGCACCCAGCGCATATTCGAGAAAGAAACCGTGCGTTTTTTTATGGCATTAAGATTAAATTTTCCATATTTTCACGGACGCAGCGAAGGACGAACAACGACGGCATGAAACACTTTATCCCTGCGTCGTCTCTTTGCACGTGGCACGGAAGATCAGCTGCGAGAGCCCGCGAAGGGAAATGGAGAGGATTTTGCAGTGTGTAAATTCACATATCCTTTGTGTAGGTATATCCATCCATATTTGTTTCCTAACCCTATTTTCAAACATACACAAATGCACACACACGTATGTACAATATATATATATATATACATATATATATATATATATATATATATATATATATATATATATATATATATATATATATATACCCACACGTATGCAAAAAGTTTTATGAATATATTTTGGATGTCCATAACATCCCAATTTAACTTTTAAAATAATTCTTTTTTGACCACAAAGTATATTTTTTAATGAGTGTATATTTGGCTTTAATGGCGATGTTCCTCATATCATATGTGAGCATACAATATCATATATTTCCGAGGATATAGGGAGAAGAAATGGCATAGGTAACACACAAAAATGATAAACACGAGTTAAGTAAGGGAGGGGGGAACTCCAAGTAGTTCGTTTGTGTACATATGCATGAAATACTAGGTATTTCATGACACCTAGGTCCAGCAACAGTCCGTATGTGTGTGCGTGTGTGCAGCAGCATTAGCAGTACCCCGGGCCCTACGCTCCTCCCCCTCACCCTCGTCAACTCTCCCACAGGGGCCCGTTGGAGAAGGGGGTCTCCACCAAAAAGAGAGCCTTCCTCTTTTGGGAGAGCGAGACAAGATAAATGTTCCAGCCCTGGTGGGGTGAGGGGGCAAAGCAGGGCCCTCCCGGCCGGGGGAGAGAGTGTGCACACAATAAGGCCAATGATTTTCAATGGACCATAAATACATCACACCGCACATCGGATTTCTTAGCGGTCGCCCCCTCCCTCGCCCTCCGGGTCGTCGCCTCCCGCGAGAGGGGGGCACAACGACCGCTCCCTGGTGTGCGAGTGGGGCGGCCGGGGGGGACGGAGGGAGGCGTCGGGGGAGGAGGAGGAAGTCGCCCACCGCCGGGGCGGGGAGAGTGGATGACAAGGGGCGGGCTTGTGAAGAAATGCTCATGTTTATGGCAACATCTCAATGGCGGCCGGGTGGATAGGGCTTCGGAGAGGGCCGGGCCGCCGGCTGAGGCCTTTGGGTGAGGAGGTGAAGGGACCACCAGCTCATGTGGAGGCTGACAGAGAGAGAGAAATGTGGGGGGAGTCGGCTCTTCTCGCAATCGCAGTTGTTCAGGGTGATGCCGCCTTTGCCGACGCATGTGGAGACGTAAATTAGTCCGTTCACTGTTAACATTTAGCCGAAACGTCTTCAGAGAGGGCGATCAGATTAATGCAGACGAGATAACAATCGAAATCTCTACTTCCTGCGATGGCCTCAGTTAACATTATTGAGGATTCCCCCATTCAGGTTTAGGAAAACCACCGAAGAGTATCACAGGACGTCATTTTGAAGAGCTTCGCCACAATATAAACACACCCTAAGCCAAAAACGATTTCCTCAATCGGGTCCTAACATGACTGTTCTTTTTTTCACCGAGCAGAATTTCCACCCAACCTTTCTGAACCATCTCCCTAATGTCCGATCCAAATAATCACTCTCCTCTCTTGATATCATCTCAATGCACCCCACTATATCCTTGACCTCCACAACTGTTATCTCTCCACCAAAAAAATAATTTCTGCGTGTACCTTTCTCTTTGCCCGAGTAATATTCTCCATGCTCATATATCAAATGCATCTTTTATGTGGTCATAAAAAATCGCAAATATTCACAAGTGCATCATGAAACCACATATACGTCTACCTGTATGACGGTGCGCTTGAGTAATAAAATACGTAAATATATCAAATAGGCGATTTTGTAATTTTTAACCTAAATAATTTAATCATAAAACTATTCCTTACAAGTTTTATCGGCAATATTCCAAATACAAAAGTTTCTTCAACTCTTCTGATTCTAACTCTTTGTCCTATGACTGTCCAGTTATCTCATCATCATCATCAGTATTTAAATCCTAGGATTGGTTCACTGGAGCCCTCGATTCTAATCTATCTACTAATGTCAATTCCCTCAATCCCTGATACCTTCTCTATGCTACGCCCTTCTTAATTTGTCATATGTACATGTCTCTTGGCCTTCCTCGCGGGGTCTTTCCTTTAATTTTTCCTTCTATTTTGTTTCTATCTAATCCATTGTGCCTCAAGGTATGTCCAATCCATCTAGTTCTTCTTTGCATTAGAGTTCTTCATATGGTTCTGTCCTCTTCTGCTCTTCTATATACTTCCTCGTTCCTCACTTTGTCTGTCCATTTAATCTTCAGCATTCTCCTCCAGCACCATGTTTCAAAGGTTTCTATTCTCTGCTGGTCCACTTTTCCAATGTTTCAAGCCTCGGAACCATAGAGCGTCATGCTCCACACTGGAAGTCTTGACGAATTGTTTCCTTGTTTCCAGCCTTAGGTTCTTTGAACATACGTGTAGTAATTGACTTTTCTTCATGAATGCGTTGTTAGCTTGGACTATTATTCGCTTGATGTCGGTCGAACTTCTTACATCCCATGTTATGCTGCTGCCCAGGTAGATGAAGGATTCCACTTGCTCTAGTCTCACCCCTCGAATTGTGATATTTGCATTCAGCTTCTCTCTTCCGCACACAAGGATTTCAGCTTTCTTCTTGTTGATGTTCATATTATATTTCCCCAGTACTTGATCCATAGCACTTAGAATTGCTTGAAGGTCCTCTTGCATTTCCGCTACTACTGCGATGTCGTCTGCAAACTGGAGTATGTTGATTTCTTCTCCATTTACCTTGACTCCTTTGATACCCAATTCTTGTGTTTCTTTAACTGCCTCTTCCAGGTATATGTTGAATGTTGCTGGCGAGAGGTTGGATCCTTGCCTTACTCCTTTGTTTATTTTTCCAATTATCTATTAAGATTTTTTCTGTCCATGCTTACTTTCTCAGCACCTGAAAACTGATACGTGACTAAACTGATTCGTAAACTAAGAACTTTTCAGCAAGGAATAAACCTGAGGTTGTTGCCTGAAACACCGAAATTTAATACGAAAGAATTTTAACTCATTGTCATGTTAGGAAAGGCAAATCAATTGGGGGTAGATACAAGGCAAATACCTGTAAATTCTCAGTATAAAACTTCTCCTTCTTCTTATTTGTGTAAAATTTCCAATCAATGGCTTACTGCAGCAGTGCTAACAGTTACTCAATTGGGCAGTTTATTTCGTGAAAAAATCTCTGAAAGGCGAAGGAAGCAACCCCCGCGTAGTGCAAGTGCCTTAGTCAAAGTGAGGTCTATACACTCGTTTGGAACGTCAGAAGTTCTTCGACTATGGTGCAATATATATTGTCATTTCTCTAACCTCCTTGAGCTCAAGAAACACAAGGGAATCAGATCACAATGCCTCTTTGCTCAGATTCAGATTTGATGCCAAATTTAATGGTCTAAAGCCAAAGTGACTCGCTACAGTCACTTTTGCATTAAGACACAGTCATTATGCTAAAGATAAAGATTGACAATAGAATACTACTATGTTAGCCCTTTTGTTCGATGTTTCTTAGGACTTTGAATCCTCAGTGTACACACTTAAGTACATTGGCAAGTAATTCAAAACTCTCTGTAAATAAACAATTGAACATTTTGATTATTACAGATTCTTGAGTCACATGTATAGGTCTCTATTTTAAAATAATTTCATTGGCTTCATTAAAACTCGGTACTTTCCCCATAATGTAGGTGTAATAGAAATTTGCAACGGTTTCAGTATCATATTCGTGAGGTAATTTACCTGAATTGGTCTTCGAATGTGAGATAGCTTCGAAACAACCTGGAAAGTTTTAAACTTTAAATTTATTTCCTCCTATAACTTTTACTCTACCCTTCAATCCTTTGAAACTTCATTTTATTGAGAAAAAAAACACCATTCCACTACTTACAGTTACTCCGTTACGTTCACTGCATCTGAATGGCCCTTAATCCCTGGGTAAGTTAATCTTTGTAATGGGAGGGAAAGTAGATGGGGTACAGGGGGATTCAGCACGGAGCGACAGTGCGCTGAAAATACTGCCTCATGTTTGGGTGAAATAACTTTCAAGACAGCGACAGATGGGCTGGCGTTTCCATAATAAAAAGAAGGTTATTGTCATTTGTTACATTGCGTAAATATCCCGCATGCCATTGCACGGGACTACGACAATGGACGAACTGTAGTTCATAAGCCTATTTTGTGCCAATATACTCTTATACAAAAATATAAATTTATAACTCCACATGCATATAAATGGACGTACAGTTACACACGTCAAAGACTACCTACATTACGAAATAATGTAAGTTTGCGTACAGATTTTAATTTAACATTTTGATTTAAATATGTAGGTGTCCTTAGGTTTGATTTTTTTATAGAATTCACATACATGATGATTTGAAGGAAGATTGAGGAACTAAATATATACATATATCAGTTGTAATGATTATCTTTTTCATTTTATCCTGATTCCCTACCCAGTAATTGATGTGGGATCATAATGATGCCATAAGATAACAAATAAATTCTCTAGCAACTTAGCTTTTTAAGCGTCATAATCTTGCTTTCTCTCTTCTTGAATCAAGGGTCTTAATTCATTCAAAATACCCTCCACGCCTACTCATGTCTCTTTTTGCAATTCTGGACAAATATAACGAATTTTCTCCAAACGTTTTCCAATTCTTTAATTCAAATTTCCTCTCATGGATCCTAAATACTTTTAGTGCACTTCAAATAGGTCTAACCATAACCATACGTCTAAGTAACCATTTTATTTTATTTGTCAATTGCATTTTCCTTAATTTTCCTATAGGTTGCAGGAAAATGCAATGGAAAAATCCATTGAATGCAATCCATTGAACTCTTGTTTCTTCTAAACTTATTCCGCGTTTTGAATAACTGATCGTAGCATTTCTCCACTTGATAAAATTTATTTCACGATCAGGTTTCAATGTATTAAATCATCATCAGACCTGATGATGAGGTACTACATCGAAACCTGGTCGTGAAATACATTTTTTCGACTGGAAAAGTGCTACGATCAGTTATTCTTTATGTTTGACTTCCATCACATCTCGCCTGAAGCTACTCCTATTCCGCGTATTTTTCTGTTGTGTGTGCTCCATAAAAAGGCTGATATAATTGTAAATGTTTTTATAAAAAACAAATAAATAATTCATTTATTCATTGAATTATCTCATTTGATTCAACTAATTTCAAGCTATTGGCCGCGATAAACGCTGTTTCCATTAACCATCAACATTAGTCCCTCAACAGTCTATCATTCTTATCTTTATTTAATATTAATTGCTTTTTGGCTCGAAGGGTTTCTTTCCTACCACTTCTCGTTCCACGTCTCTGACCCGAATGAAGTTCTCCTAGCGTTTTCCGTCAGGAGATCCGACTGAGGTCTATTTTATACCTCCAGTATATTTTACCTGGAGCAATTCAATTATGCCACTTGCGTGGATGTCAGGGAGCATTTCCAATGGAGGCTAATATGCGTGCGGTTTCCCGTCGCCTTCCACGTCGCAGACCTCGGTTGACCCCACGAACTTGAAGCCATCGCCCACAGCTGCGGCGGCCCTTACCTGCGCGCCACCCAATGCCCATTACGGAAACCTTCCCTCCACTCCAACAGAGTGCAGCGTAGATAAGCTGCAAATGTACTTCTCATGAGCTGATAGTAAAATGGCAAAAGACGAAATTTTTCACATCCAAATGTATTTCTTTTGAGAAGATATATTTCAGGGTACTCTCAATATTCGAAATTGCATGTTTGCTTCCTCTAGTCGCTTCAAGCACCGACGAAAATCCCAATGTTTCGAATCTTGTAGAAATAATTCTTATCGCCTGAGTGGAGGAGCTCGTAAGTGACTGAGTTCACTGGAAAGAACGACTATTTCGAACGTAGCGATTGAAATTTAGCCAATAGGGGTTTATTTCCAAATCCAATGAATGAATTGCCAATTCCCGTGAACTAATCAAAAACATCAGAGAGGAATAATAGTTATCAGATAACTATACTTTGGTAACTTAGAAATTATTGAACGTAGTCGCTTTTTTATACCAAGATAACGGCTCAGGACGTCGAAAATACGTCGTTGCCCGTATAGTCCTCAAAATTTGAGTATTGGATACGTTATTCTTAAGAAAGACCTAATGGGACTATGCGGAATATGTAATACACGTTGTTTTCCCAGAATTAGAAGACTCGGAACATTCTGGCGGGCAGCGACACAATACGCATATAACGGTAGAAAAATGTGTAAACATAGAAAACACATAAAAAAAGACACAGACGAGTGTTCACTCAACGAAAACGAAATGACTGCATTTCTGCGGCGTTATGGCAACTCAACGACCCCTCCCCCCACTTTCCCTTTCCGCATGACCCCTACACATAATTCCAAACCGACGCTCTGCCCTTCTTAAACACGCACGGCCCAAGTGAAGCCCTCTCGCCACCCTTTTCCTTCGCAGTCACAAGACCCAATACTTTTACCTCGTACTCCTTATAATACACGATGCTAACATACTCGGTCGCCCTTCTGTCACGCGCATATCGCGGATGACCCGTTAAAATTACTGTCGCGGCAACTCCCGTAGTTTCTTGTTATGAGAAGGAATATATGAGGTTAAAATATTTCTAAGAAAAAGTATAATACACCAGGAATCCTAGTTCAGGATCCTTCAATTTTCGCACATTTATATATATAGATATGTGCGAAAATTGAAGGATCCTGAACTAGGATTCCTGTTGTATTATACTTTTCCTTATATATATATATATATATATATATATATATATATATATATATATATATATATATATATATAATACAGTAATCAACCCGAAGGTCGGTTTAGTAGGTGATGGTAGAGCTACCCCGTGTACCAAGCCCAACGGCGTGTGACTATTCACACATCAGGGTAGGGGGGCCAGTTCCTTTCCCTGTGCCGGTTATGGTTTCCCAGGAAGATCTGGTACGCGAAAAATCAACTAGCTTGGGTGGTGCTGCAGGTGCCCAAAGTGCCTTGCCCGGGAATCGAACCCGGGACTCTCCGGTCAGCAGTCCAACGTTCTACCCGCTAGACCACCGCGACCCGCATATATATATTATTATTAGGTAATCTACCGGTTAAGGTAGGTTTTTGGATGGACACAACTATCAAATAAACATTTTGTAACTCCCCACCTAGCAAACTAATCTATATCAGGTCCCTCTTCATCTCTGTGTACTTCTTTCCTCCCTTCATCCCGTCCAACATCCCTATCCTGTTCCTACCCTTACCACGCTTGCCCAACATTCTCCCCTCTATTACCCTCTTCAACATTCCACTACCGCTCAATACGCCTTTCATCCATTTTTCCTGCCTCCATAGGATTTCTCTCAACAAACCCCTCTCCTCCCCCACCATTTCTAGTACTTCCTCATTTGTTTTCCTTTCGGTCCATTTCACCTTCTCCATTCTTCTCCATACCCACATTTCAAAAGCCTCCAATCTACGTCTATCCTCCTGCTTCAGCGACCACGTTTCCGCGCCGTACATAGCTACGCTCCATATCAGAGTTTTTACGAGTCTTGTCTTAACATCCCTACTCAACGTCCCCGTCATCAACTCCCTCCTCTTTGAGAAAGCCTCCTTGCCTAGCGCAATTCTTCTCCTTACGTCCCTACCACTTTGACCGTGTTGGTCCAAAACACTTCCGAGATATGTAAACTGCTCTACCTGCTCTATTCTTTCCCCGCCTATTTTAATATTTAGCTTAGCCTTTTTCTTTCTGGAAAATCGCATAACCTTTGTTTTATTAATATTGATTCTCATCCCATATTTATCGCACTGAACATCCAATTCACTCAACAATGCTTGCAACCCCTTGGCTGACTGAGCAACTAATGCTTGGTCATCAGCAAACCTAACCGATTTTACGAATTCCCCTCCGACTTTCATCCCTACCTCCAGTTCTTCCCATGCCTCTTTAATCATTTCCTCTACATATACGTTGAACAGTACCGGTGACAATGGGCAACCCTGCCTTACACCTCTTCCTAACACTGCCCATCCGGACTCTCCGTTCCCCACTCGCACCTGAGCAGTCTGAGACATGTACAGGTTGCGTATCAGTCTCCTGTCCCTCCAATCCATTCCTATTTCTGCAATACACGCATTAATTTTTCCCAATTCACTCTATCAAACGCTTTTTCGAAATCTACAAAACAGGCAAAAACGTCCTGGTTGTATTCTATATTTCTCTCGACTAGTGATCTCATTACTGCAATGGCATCACGCGTACCTCTTCCTTTCCTGAACCCAAACTGATCATCCCCTAAGTAATCATTTGCCTTACTCTCTATCCTTTTGTTGATGATCCTGAGAATAACTTTAGCTGCGTGGGATATCAAACTTATTGTTCTGTAATCCTCACATGACGAAGCCTTTGCCTTTTTTGGAATAGGAACTAACACCGATCTCACAAAATCTTCCGGGCAGATTCCTTCCTCATAGATGCTACGAATCAGTCCATATATGGCCTTCTTCCCACCTTTCCCTAACCATTTCAACATTTCTACAGGAATATTGTCCACCCCCACAGCCTTGTTTGCTTTCATCTCCTTTAATGCCCTTTCTATTTCATCGTCGAGTATGCCTGGACCTAAGCTATCTTCTTCTACCTCATGTTCCTTTTCTATGTCTAACCTTGTCGGCCTAAGTTCTTTACCATACAGTGTTTCTATATATTCCTTCCATCTCTCTTGGATTTTTCCTGGTTCAACTATTATCTTACCCCATTTATCTTTAACTGTTAGCACAGATCTTGCCTCATATATATATATATATATATATATATATATATACACATACATACATATATATACGCGTAATTGGTAGCGCATCCGCCCGGCAAGTGGAAGGTCCGGTGTTCAAGTCTCGGTTAAGGAAATATTTTCACAGTTGTGATCTGCTCAAATCCGCCTTCCCCACATATCCTGTGTTCGTGTTTTATTTGTTATCCTATCCCCTTTACTTACATCTATATCTTTGCATGTATGTATATATAAATATATTTATATATAAATATAAATATAACTTTTGGACGGCACAATATAACACAGAATAAAACAGATAACACGTAAAAGGACACTCACACTGTAGATGATTTGAGCTTTCGGCCTACTCCGAGGCCTTCTTCAGGTCAGACTCGACTCAGAGTCTGACCTGAAGAAGGCCTCGGAGTAGGCCGAAAGCTCAAATCATCTACAGTGTGAGTGTCCTTTTACGTGCTATCTGTTTTATTCTGTGTTATATTGTGCCGTCCAAAAGTTATATTGCTCTCGTGAGTACTTCCGCATCATAAATATAAATAAATATATATATGTATATATATAAATAAAAAACTTAGACAGCAACATACAATATGAGAACACATAAAAGGAACACTCACACGTTATTTCTTGATAATTTCGACGGAATTGAGCTCCGTCTTCAGAATCAGAAGATTAGCTAGGACTCGTTAGAGTCCTAGCTTTCCGATCCTTTAAAATTCCCACCCTTAATCGCCTTAATCTTTGATTCCCTTCTCAGAATTCCCTACACCTTCCCCCCTTTTTTTCCCTAGCCGTGCACGATTTCGCGCCCAAGACCTTTCAGTCTGACCTGACAAAGTTTAAACAATCTACAATGTGAGTGTCCTTTTACGTGTTATCTATTTTATTCTGTGTTCTATTGTGCCAAACAAATGTTATATATTTACATGCATATACGGGTATGCACACATATGTACCTCATACAAATGAAACTCACACGCATTCCATATGTTTGGTGGCCAAACCACCTTCCCCTGGGGAAAGGGGGAACAAGTTGCTTCATTGTGTTTTTGTTGGCTAGCGCTATCTTGCTTCTCCATTGGATAGTAGATTGGAGGCTTTTGAAATGTGGGTGTGGAGAAGGATGGAGAAGGTGAAATGGACCGAAAGGAAAACAAATGAGGAAGTACTAGATATGGTGGGTGAGGAGAGGGGTTTGTTGAGAAAAATCCTATGGAAGCAGGAAAAATGTATGAAAGGCGTATTGAGCGGTAGTGGAATGTTGAAGAAGGTAATAGAGGGGAGGATGTTGGGCGGGCGAGGAAAGGGCAGGAACGGGATAGGGATGTTGGACGGGATGAAGGGAGGAAAAAAGTACACAGAGATGAAGAGGGACCTGGTGTAGATGAGGTAGCTGGATTGGGTTTTGTTTGGAGTTACAAAATATTTATTTGATAGCTGTGTCCATCCAAAAAAACCTACCTTAACCGGTAGATTACGAAATAATAATAATAATAATAATAATATATATATATATATATAAATGTATATTATATACACACACACATATATATTATATATATATCTTTATATACATAAACATGCACTCACACAAACATACACACGAGCATATAATGTTGCGTAATGTATAGGTATATATGAAATGACGGCAAGGCAGGCCCACACCTGCCTCCGTTGTACACTTCTCGTAGAAGAGTGGTGACCTCTCTGGGCCCGGGAGGCGGGGAGGCGTGGAGGGGTGAATGGTGTAGGCGGGAGGGGTGGCGCGGTGGTCAGAGTGGGGGTAGTGAACATGCCTCACCCTCCTCTCTTCCTTCCCTCACACGCAGCATACATGCATTATCCACCAGCTCATTCGTCGCCGAGCACTTTTAATATCGCCGCCATTATTAATGTCACTGTCATTGTAGTCCGCAGCGCCTTCCTTTGGGCGGGAGGCGGCCCTCGTCATATTTTGGGACTCATTAAACCCGCCCCCCCCCCTTCAACCCCCGCCCACGCCTTTTGAATCGTCTGAAATATGTGTACACTCGCTCCGCAAGACGCAGGGTGGGTGGGGGCGACGCCACAAATTAAGAGGACGGCGATGACGACGCCGGGGGAGGTAATCCGCGGATTTATCGTCCGCGCTCTCCGCGTTGCGGGGTGATACACAACTCCGCATATTTACAGCGAGAGAGACACCTCCCCCATCCCCTCTCCCCCCTACAAACCCGTAGTTTATCCTCCCCCTCTCGACCCCATCTCCCACTTTGGTACCCCCCTCTGTACGTCTTCCTTCCTCAGCCGGCCGCTGAATGGGCCGCTGTTGACAGCGGGGTGAAAAGCTTCCCGTGAAAAAGAAGACACAATACACTTGTCATCTTTCAAATCAAGCGCTTTCATCTTCGCCGACCAAAATGCCGGCGTTGTATGTCCCGTGGGACGGGGGAAGAGGGGCCCCGCCGAATATGAGAGAGGGAGGGAGAGGACCTTATGCTGTTCTTTTTTGCTGTCGGAACCCCCATTGTGAGTGCGAGGAATACGTCACCCCCGCCACTCTCACGTTCCATCCCCTCCCTTCCCCTTAACCCTCACCTCCCACCCTCAATCTCCCTCCCTCCTATATACTTGAGGTGAGCGCCTAGTTCCTCGCTCGCCCGCCAGGAGTCTCTGATCTTCCCATTCGCGTTGCTGGATTCCTCGTGAACCAGTGGTTGGTTGGTTCCTGCTTGCTGCTGCCAAGTGCTGCGGGATTTCCATTCCGATTTGCTATAACGTGCTCCGAGAAGAAAGCAACTGATAAGTCGACACAACTTATGCTCTTCAGTGTCAGGTTCACCTTTGGTGAAATTCAAAGCGTGATAAATGGAAGACACTTTGGTTTTTCAGCAAAATATATTTTTGTCACCCGTTGCTATATCGCATACAAGTCGTTCTCAAGCCAATCACTTTTGTACTGCTTCTTGAACATTGCCTGAATGCGTAGAGAATCCTGCCGCAAATAAATTTAAATGGGGTGGAAAAAACCGTGCTATTACTTTGTCATTTTCACTTTCGTGTACATGACTTGAATGTTACGAATAATACTCACTTTTAGGTATTTGTATGCACAACGTATGTAGTGAGTCTGTCGACAGAACATGGCTGCACTGATGAGTCTGGCGTAGCGGGAATTTCGTTCACACTCTTAAACTGATCGCTAGTAGCTCCACTCACCAAGTACAATCACTCACGACCTGTGTGGAACATAAGAGCTATATGTTGACGAGCTAACAAAAATTTAGGACTTTATAGTAGAGTACTTGAGAAATGTGACGAAAAGGTTAAAGAGCAACATTACCTTTCGCTCGTTAACCCTTGTGTACAATATGCTGCTAATATTAATGGGATCCTCATGAGGTTGGATTGAATGCCAAATTGGATCACGTATAGCGTAGAAGAGCTTGATTTGTGAAACGTTGTTATGACAAGCTGTGCAGCGTATCAAAAATATCAGAGCAGCTAGGCTGGGAGTAACTCAATGGAGCGAAGGTTAAAAAACAGATCAAACATCTTGCATGGATTAATAGGATGTCTGTTTAGCGATGATGTTGAAAATGCATTATTAGCCCCATCTTATTACGGTAGACGAAATTGTGTCAATAAAGTTTGAGAGATCAATGGTAGACAGATTTAAGATGTCATTTTTCCCACTAACGATAAGGAATCAGAATAACGTCCGACCGCTCATTGGAGGAAAAGCATTTTGGGTTAAAAGTGGTCTTGTGTAAACATCCCCTGCCTCACATCCTAGCAATGGCTTCCCGGGTAATGTACGGTAATGAGTAAGTATGATTATCGTAGATTTTGAAGGACGTGCTTATTTAGAGAAACATCGTAAAGCGGCGCATCTATGAGGACTAGGGGTGGGGGGAACGAATCGAAAATATGCGACCCCTGAGTTCAAGGGGTGATGTAGTTCGTGACTTCACACCACGACGTGCCAGGCTTACGTTTGACTCAGGATCGTCGTGGTCGTGAATAGATGTTATCAACAACAAAATGTTCGAATACGAGCATTAGCTCTCGATATTTTCAAATACCAAAAGACGAAACGAGTCCATGATATTCACCTCGTCTACATACCGGTTGGGACGCTCGCGCCCGATCCCGCGCAGAGCCCGTTGCGGTAAGCGATTGGGAGTGAGTGGGGGCACTTCCGTATTCGGCGGCACAACGACGAGACAGCGCGAGTGGCCCCTCCACGCGACAGACTCGCCGTTCAAAGAAACACCAAACCCCAAGGATTTAAAGCCAGAGACACTCGACAGCAGACAATCACATCCCATTCTCTTCGCCACAGCTGCCTATGATTTCTGGACGAAGTTCGCTTGTGGTGTGAACTTCGATCCGGGTAGATACTTTACCAATGTTTAAGGTTGCTATCCTCCCGTGAATAACTTTTTTTCTCTATCGAACTTGCTAACTTTCTCCCAAGTCAATTAGTGCAATTAAAATCAAGATAAAAATCGCCTCATAACTGCAAAATAAATTCCATCGTTTCACATTTAAATTTGTTCCCTGACTCTCTACATACTCATCCAATAAATATAGAGTACGAGTCTACATGGATGAGCCTCCGTCGCACTACGAAAATTAACACTAGCGGAAGAGATTTAGAAAATATAATAAATATGCAATTTCTTCATAGGAGTAGACATGAGATTCCACACACCAGTTCATAGTGACCTTTGTAATGGATCGAAATGGGATCGAGCCTTTGATGGAAGGAGTAAGTGTATCTGGCCGATTTCAGTAGTGGTAGCCAAGCGATAGCTAGATTTTGCGTTGTACAGAAATACATTAATTAAAATTGGCAATTTTAATTAATCATAATATTCCACCATGCCGCGCCTGAAACGTCTCTTTTTATACAGAAATACATGTTGATAGTATGAAGGGTACGGTAAGGCCTGGTCTCTCATTGTGCACATTTCCAATAATTAAATAGAAATATAAAATCTACACCTGGTCTGAAAGTGTATAATGTATTGCATGTCTTCTTATTGACAAAAATTGAAGATTTATTGGTCCATTCCGCCAAATTACGTAATTGGACCAGGCATTAATTGTTCTGCAAATATAATGGGACCTTTTCCAAGCTTAGTACTAGTTTAATGAGGAAGGAGATGCAGTTATTTTCACCTGGGATCCAAGGGATAACATGGCGAACATAACTTTCAACACGAAATTACTCATAAAATACAA
The DNA here is from genome assembly GCA_037158775.1 of Hetaerina titia. NCBI lineage: Eukaryota > Metazoa > Arthropoda > Insecta > Odonata > Calopterygidae > Hetaerina > Hetaerina titia. Next base: position 30,078,637 of record CM073773.1, read on the forward strand.
CTCCACAGTCTTAATCCTCATCTTATCCTGCAAAGTCACTACGAGGGTGTGTGGCAGAGGGTTTAAGATTACCTCCTATCATATCAATTGTTGATAACTAAATTATGACTACCAGGAATTTCAATTTGTCGTACGTCATATTTCTTACTGCCGTAGTCTCAATTCGTGCGACGGAAAAATGATTACTAATATTGACCGGTTTTCTCAATTAACTAATCTGTGTGATATACAAAGAAGGCACCACCGCCTTTCTTTTCCATTACCCGAAAAACCCCGACCCCCACCTTCAACTTTCCATCCTCCCTCTCCATCCTACATAAGCCCATCTCCTCCGTCTTAAGGGTATATATTGAACTGCAGCATGTGAACTAAATGTGTACCTGATTATGCCACAAGTTGGTGAAACGCGATGTACCTTACGCATAATAAAGTTTGTGAAAAATTACAATCTCATTTAATATGATCATCAAACAATTCCACAAAGTGAAGCCTGAAAGAGTAAAGTATATGGAATGATTTATTTTTATCTGAAAGTTTCATTTTTGTATGCTATCTTGAAATCTGAAGGTTAGATCTCTGGAGGAAGGTATGATTTATTAAAAAACTCGTAGCATACGAGTATAATGGTTATCGTATTCATAAATGAAACTCAAGTATTCCGAATTTTAGGAGGCCAAACCACCTTTCTCAAGGGAGAGAAGGAACCGAGTATGAGTTCCTTCTCTCCCTACTACATCTACATTTACATAATACCCCGTAAGCCCGACAAGTTGGTGGTTTGCTTGAAATATGTACATAGCAATAATATTGAGGATCTACATCTAAATAATCCCTCGCAAGCCGCCTCAAGGGTGTGTGGCGGGAGGTGTTAGGCCACCACCGGTAAAAGAGGAACAAAACTACATGCAAAACCAACACCTTGTTTGTCCTACTTTGATCTAACCTACTTTGGTTTTACTTTTTTTGGCTTTACTTAAAACCTACTTTGTCTAACCTACACCCACAGTGGCGCATATAAGCATGCAAAAATCCTTTTTACTTTCACTTTGTACCCTTGAGAAAGGTGGTTTGGCCATCGAAAATTCGAAATGCGTGAGAGTTTCATTTGTGTGTACTTGTCTGTGTTTGTATATATATATATATATATATATATATATATATATATATATATATATATATATACACACACACACACACATCCTATTGGGGGTGACTACTCAATTACATTTACGAGCTACAAGCCCACACAGGTGTTCTGCCCGCCCTTTGGTTGCAAGGAGTCGCAGTCCATTGGTCGCTCCGCCACAACAAGGCGGCGTGGCTCAAGATCTTGACGCTGCGGCCGTTAAGAGGAGGGCCGACACAATGGAGGGTGACGGCCACGCACTCACTCTGGCCACCGATGAAAGGTTCTGGGAGCGTGCAGGGCGACCCACACTGACCACGGTGAAGGCGTACGGGAGGGAGCGAAAGGAATAAATGCCAAGTTTAGGGATTAATAATTATCAGTTCACTCGATTGAACCATTCAATCGGGAATATGTTATGTGTGTTGCATACATGCAAGGATACGTCAAGATTACTGCTCTAAATATGTACATGTACTACGAGTATATGCGTATACACGTGCTTAGCGCGTCATTTTATAGCTGCACTGTCCTTATACAGCATCTCAATTTCAATGCATCCGTATATTTATGTGCGTGTACTACGTATGCTTACTTACGTTTCCGGTAGTGCCCCCACTTTCAATTCTCCCTTTGGTTTCAATTCAACGTCATTTTTTAGTCCAATTTGTTTTTCCTTTAATATCCATCCAACTTCCTCAAAATCTACCAACGGATATATCATTCAGTCTGGAATTTCCAGCAAAAGAAGTTTCTTAAATCGCTGCGACCTATTTTCATGCTAGGTGGCTAACTGCTCACAAAAGACTCTCAAATCATCATCAACTATACCAGCTTCCTCTTCTAGTTTAGAAAGGGAAGGAAAATGATAAAGCTCGCGGCGACCTATTTTGTGCTTAAATGAAAGCTACTTGGAAATAAACACAGTCACCACAGATTTTGCCTTTATAAGGTTAGTATCATTTCCCTGCAATTGTAAATTCATTTCATTGAACTTTGCAATTAGTTCAGGCAAAAATGCAACGTCACGCCTTTAAGGTTGTCGCTGAGAAAAGCATCTTTCTTCTCAAAAAACTGCACGACGGTGTCGAAAAGAAGAAGCAAAGAAGCGTCTTATACAAATGCCCTTTGATAGTCAATGAATTTCAGTGTGTAGTAACAAACGATTGAAGTCTTCGTCGTTCTCATCACACAACTCTCGAAAGAGTCGAGCGACTATTACGAGCATGAGCTTTGATTTTGTTGACCGCTGTAATTATAATGTTTAAGAACTTGTGAAGGCAATCACTTAGTATTTTAGCCACTAGATTTTGCCGGTGAGTGACTCAACTAATAGCAAAAACACTTGGTAAATATTTTCTCAAATGTGCAATGCAACCATGGGGACGACCATTCATTGACGGAGTTCCGTCTGTCACAACAGCAAGTATGTTAGAATGTGGATTTTTTTCCCTGAAGAAGTGCTCCACGATACAAAATACTGACTCCCCTATAGTATTAGTTTCTAATTGCCTTGCAAACAACAACTCTTGAGATAGATTTTCCTCTTTAATAAAGGGTACGTAAGCTAGAAGCACAGATTAATTATCTGGCAAAGTTGACTCATCCAACTTTAATGAAAATTTTGTTGTTCTCATGATGCTGCACAATATATCTTCCACATTTTCAGCCATTTCATTTATTCGTTGTTGAACTGAAGTGTTGCTTAGGGGAATAATTTTTATTGTATCATCTGGTGGCTTATGCAGAACAGTACTCAGAACTTCACTTACTGACGGTAAGATGAGTTCCTCACCAATTGTATATGTCTTTCCAGATTTGGCAATTAATAGTGAAATATTGCATGATGCACGCAAAGCAACAGTGATGTATTTTAAAGCATTACACAATATACTTGAAAGTGTTGAGCGATTTTGCACTCTGTCACGAAGTGACTGAATAAATGTTAGTCTATTCTGTCTTGTCAGGATGTGCCTTTCTAAAATGGTCAATTAGTGTGGAAGGTTTCACCATCTCATTTGGAAATACCCTTTCGCATACCGAGCACATAGTCATGTACTTGTTTATAAGGGACTCTTATAAATCCGTACTTAAGATAATCCACATTATACCGTCTACATTTCTCCTTTGATGAGTCATTTCCTGACATTCTGCTTCTAAAATGAAGATGAAAATATTAAATTTTGTTTTAACAAAATTTAATATTTAATATATAATTTTGTTTTAACAAAATTTAATATATATTACCCCTCCCATGGACTACAACCTTGTCGTGGTGGAAGGGCTTGTGTGTTCCGATGACCCCTAGAGCTGTGCTGGCGGGAGAAATATTAATTACTCCTGGAAGGGTCACCCATGCCAGATAGGTCGAAGGTTAGGAGCCAGACGAAAGGTAGTCCACGCAGCGTCTGTTCCTCAGTGAGGCGGCTGCAATGGCGTCTGACCCCAGTGGGGCGGCCATTAAGTGATGGTGTCACGTTAAAAACACTATTGAGGAAGGCAACGGGAAACCACCTCAATTATCATTCCCAAGAAAATATGATGGACGCAAAACAGAAATTGAGTCCTGGCAACTGCGGGACTCGGCCCAAGGGGCCGTGTGTCGTGCCCGGCAGCGGGGGAGGCAAGGCTTCCGCGGTCGTCATCCCACGAAATCCTTGCGGGGGAGAAATAACAGCAGCAGGACAGAAGATGCAGAAGAAGACGAAAGTAGTTAGAATAGGAACCTGGAACGTCAGGACAATGTTGAGGAGAGGCAAATTAGAAAATATTAAGCGAGAGATGGAAAGAGGTAACATAGATGTTTTAGGCCTCTGCGAGGTGAGATGGAAGGATAGCGGGGATTACTGGAGTGACAATTATAGAGTAATATACAGCGGCGGGGACGAGAGCCAACGAGGGGTTGCCGTAATTTTAAATAAAGGGGTAGGAAGAAGCGTAGTCAACATAGAGCAAGCGACAGATAGAATTTTACTCGTAGAGATTAAAGCAGAGCCGACGAACTTGGTCATTATTCAGGTATACATGCCACCGAGCAACCACAAGGAGGAAGAAGTCGATAGGATGTATGATGAGTTAGAGGATATCATCGCGAGTGTTCCTGCAGGGAAACATTTGATAGTGATGGGGGATTGGAATGCGACGGTAGGCGAAGGAAGAGATGGTGGTGAGGTGGGGGACTATGGGTTAGGCACGAGGAATGAACGCGGGGAGAAAGCAATTGAATTCTGCAGGAGACAGGGGTTAGTCATCACTAACACATGGTTTAGACACCACAAAAGGCGTAGGTATACATGGAAAATGCCAGGTGACTCAGAAAGGTATCAGTTAGATTATATTATGGTTAGGCACAGGTTTAGGAACAGTGTGATAAATTCGCACAGTTTCCCAGGAGCGGATGCGGACTCTGACCACAATTTAGTTGTTATGAAATGTAATGTTCGTTTCAAGAAGATAAGGCAAGGGCGGCGGGCTAAAAAATGGAATTTAGAAGCAGTAGATGAATTAACGAGGAAGGAGTATCAGGAGGCTGTAGAGAAAATGATGGATGACGGTAAAGAACTGAGTACTATCGAAGAAAAATGGGAATGTATCAAGAAAGGGATATTGGAAGCCGCTAAAGACACTATAGGAACCGTTAACGGGAAAAGGATAAGGAAACCATGGGTAACGGATGAGATGATTGCAAAGATGGATGAGAGAAGAAGATGGCAAAATGTAAACACAGAGTTAGGCCAAATGAAGTACAAAGAGTTAAACAATAAATTGAGAAGGGCCACAAATAAAGCAAAAGAAGAATGGTGGAAAACGCAATGCGAGGATATGGAAAGTTTACAGAAGAAGGGTGAAATTGGTGCTCTATACAGCAAGGTTAAGTTATTATCGGGAAGTAAGAAGGCAAGATGTGTGCTAACAGTTAAAGATAAATGGGGTAAGATAATAGTTGAACCAGGAAAAATCCAAGAGAGATGGAAGGAATATATAGAAACACTGTATGGTAAAGAACTTAGGCCGACAAGGTTAGACATAGAAAAGGAACATGACGTAGAAGAAGATAGCTTAGGTCCAGGCATACTCGACGATGAAATAGAAAGGGCATTAAAGGAGATGAAAGCAAATAAGGCTGTGGGGCTGGACAATATTCCTGTAGAAATGTTCAAATGGTTAGGGAAAGGTGGGAAGAAGGCCATATATGGACTGGTTCGTAGTATCTATGAGGAAGGAATCTGGCCGGAAGATTTTGTGAGATCGGTGTTAGTTCCTATTCCAAAAAAGGCAAAGGCTTCGTCATGTGAGGATTACAGAACAATAAGTTTGATATCCCACGCAGCTAAAGTTATTCTCAGGATCATCAACAAAAGGATAGAGAGTAAGGCAAATGATTACTTAGGGGATGATCAGTTTGGGTTCAGGAAAGGAAGAGGTACGCGTGATGCCATTGCAGTAATGAGATCACTAGTCGAGAGGAATATAGAATACAATCAGGACGTTTTTGCCTGTTTTGTAGATTTCGAAAAAGCGTTTGATAGAGTGAATTGGGAAAAATTAATGCGTGTATTGCAGAAAATAGGAATGGATTGGAGGGACAGGAGACTGATCCGCAACCTGTACATGTCTCAGACTGCTCAGGTGCGAGTGGGGAACGGAGAGTCCGGATGGGCAGTGTTAGGAAGAGGTGTAAGGCAGGGTTGCCCATTGTCACCGGTACTGTTCAACGTATATGTAGAGGAAATGATTAAAGAGGCATGGGAAGAACTGGAGGTAGGAATGAAAGTCGGAGGGGAATTTGTAAAATCGGTTAGGTTTGCTGATGACCAAGCATTAGTTGCTCAGTCAGCCAAGGGGTTGCAAGCATTGTTGAGTGAATTGGAGGTTCAGTGCGATAAATATGGGATGAGAATAAATATTAATAAAACAAAGGTTATGCGATTTTCCAGAAAGAAAAAGGCTAAGCTAAATATTAAAATAGGCGGGGAAAAAATAGAGCAGGTAGAACAGTTTACATATCTCGGAAGTGTTTTGGACCAACACGGTCAAAGTGGTAGGGACGTAAGGAGAAGAATTGCGCTAGGCAAGGAGGCTTTCTCAAGGAGGAGGGAGTTGATGACGGGGACGTTGAGTAGGGATGTTAAGACAAGACTCGTAAAAACTCAGATATGGAGCGTAGCTATGTACGGCGCGGAAACGTGGTCGCTGAAGCAGGAGGATAGACGTAGATTGGAGGCTTTTGAAATGTGGGTGTGGAGAAGAATGGAAAAGGTGAAATGGACCGAAAGGAAAACAAATGAGGAAGTACTAGAAATGGTGGGGGAGGAGAGGGGTTTGTTGAGAGAAATCCTATGGAGGCAGGAAAAATGGATGAAGGGCGTATTGAGCGGTAGTGGAATGTTGAAGAGGGTAATAGAGGGAAGAATGTTGGGCAAGCGAGGTAAGGGTAGGAACAGGATAGGGATGTTGGACGAGATGAAGGGAGGAAAGAAGTACACCGAGATGAAGAGGGACCTGATATAGATTAGTTTGCTAGGTGGGGAGTCACAAAATGTTTATTTGATAGTTGGGTCCATCCAAAAACCTACCTTAACCGGTAGATTACCTAAAAAAAAATATATATTAACTAAATAAAATACAAGTATGAGTTAATGATAAGACATGGATTCAATCTCTAAGTGGTTGGTTTTTAAAATAAAATGACTAATAATCATATGAAAAAAATAAAAACAAAATATTTATGTGCTTGCAACATAATTTCAAACATACGTGGGTATCTAATTCATGCAATTGATGTCATGCTCGAGTAAACCTTTATATTTAATTCCTTGAATTCAAAATTTACCGTTTGGGAGTTTTGGTTGAATCAAGAAATATGAATTTAAATTTTGTGTATCTCTCCTCTTTGTGTCCCCGATTAGTTGCTGGCAATGATTGATGTTGTATGTCGGTAGGAATGTGAATTATTTGTTCTCGATTTTAATTTTGCCAAGAAGTACGAAATCCAATTCCCTTGAGCCAACATTTCGAACGCACGCCCATGCATCTCTGTTGTTTCGCTGTATTCCACTCACTTATGTAATTCCTGACGATTCTGTAACAAAATGCTCGCAGTACGTAATTGTCCGTCTCGCTTTGAGAAAATTTGCATATTTTGAATGTTTTCGTCGTTCCTAGGAGTTGGTCAAGGCACCACTTGGTCCGATGGAATGAGAAATTTTGGTGACTGCCGCGGGGGAGATAAATTCACACACTGCAAGCGGGTTGTGGGGAGATGTGCGATGGGGTTGAGAAGGGAGGGGAGGCGCATCGGCCGCAACTCTGAGATGGGGCGAGGCGAGGGGAGCGGTTCGCGGGAAATGGGAGTGGGGGTGGTAAATGAACGAGTGCGTTGAAGAGATGATATTTATTATGATCCGGGATAACATCCTATCAGATAAAAGGGCAGGATTGTGAAGAAAGACAGCATAATTGCATGAGAGCTCAGTATAAACACACTCACTCACATGCACATCAGTAATTGATTTGGCAAAGGTGAGAAAAACAAATAAAAAATAATATCGTTGGAAAAATGGGTGGTAAAAATAATGAAGGATTTTCAAGTAATAAGATAAAGTATCCATATAAATCCCATGCCGTACAAGTATAAGTCAGAATCGTCAGGAATAATATCAGAGAGTGAAATACAGCGAAACATCAGAGATTCATTGGCTTGCGTCTGAAATGTGGCTCAAGGGAATTAAATTTGGAACTCCTGGGCAGAATCAAAATCGAGAACAAATAATTCACCTTCCTGCCGACATACGACATCAACTTCATCATTAGGAAATATTCTCTGCCTCTATTTTATCCACCTACTTTAACAGCGATTGTCTAATTAGAGATAGTTTTCTAGCTACCCACGTGCGTATGTTCCTAAATTATTTCCCTCACAATCTAATATCTACTAATCAATAAAACAGTTTCTGGCGTAACTTGGTGGAAAATATTCGTATTCAAATAAAAAATAAACAACTTGGCTTTTCCACTTAAATTTTTTTTGAAAAGTTGACCTGATGATGTTATACTAAAACGAAACCTAGGTCGTGCGAATAAGATCTACCAATCATTTGTACTGATAGTACAAAAATATTCAAGTATTTCACTTCAAAATAAATATCGACGATCCAGAATTGGTTATATTCGAACTATACGAGTGAAAGAAAAGATACATTTCTTCTATATTTTATAATAGGTAATCATTTACTCGAAAGGAAATAGCGGGAAATATGGTATTAAACTAGGCAAAATAATGACTTCTAGACCATGAAAAACTATTATCAGTAGTCACTTATTTGTTTAACTAATTTTAACAAACTATGATTGTTTATTCTATTTCCATAAATTGAAAATGTTCATGGAAAAATAATTACTTAATCCAAGTAAGAACATTGCATATAACCTACTAAAATAGCTTTCTAAAATTAATTTTTTAATAATTTATTTTTATGTAAAACGTATATTCTCACCTAAATTCCTTTTATTACGTATTAAGTCTTTTTTATACATGTAGTATGAAAACTATATCCCTATTGGATTGTAAATAAACAAATATTTGATTATTCGTTGCTTTTAATTTAATTATTTCAATGATCATTATTTGATTATTTTTTAATGATTTTGATTACTATTTCAAAACTTTCGATTGGTGGTGTTGAGTATAGGTTTATGGATCCAAGAGGACGGTGGCTCGAAAAAGTTTGGGAAACACTGACGTAGATTAAGCGTCACCACAACTCTCAAGGCCCGTTTCATGTGGACGGGGCTCGAAAGAGGAAGCAGAGCAAGGTTCTCCAATTTCGCCAATGCGGCCGCCGAAGTCGTTATTAATTCATCTCGTCGCTCCCACACCAACCCCCTCCTTCGCGGACCGCTTATCCTCATTGTTGCGCAAGGGCGGAGCGGGGAGAAGGGGAGGAGGATGGAGAGAGACGAGGGGATTAGCGCTCCCCCCCCCCCATCGCGAAGAAGATGGGGATCAGGAGGATTAGGGGCGGCCGTCTCCCATTCGGGTGGCACAACACTCCGCGCTCAAGCGAGCACGCAAACACCTGGAAGGACGGAGAGGAGGATGGGGGGGAAGGGGTTGGGAGGGAAAGAGGGTGGGCGGGAGAGGGCGCTGGTGTGCTCACTCTCCGAGTGCGCTCGGTGGCTTCGCCGTCGTCCTGGTGGCGTCCATTGGATTATACGAGAACGGCGAGGAGCTCTGTGTGCTTCCCTTCCTTGTCTACTCCCCTCACCACTCATTTCCCTCACCCTTGGTAGAAACAACGTGACCTATTAACACACGTTTACTCTGCCCCTTGCTTCACTCTCGAAACTCAATACTAATCCCTTCAGTTCTAAATTTTAAATCTGCATCTAAGTTCATCTACATCCGATTTCGAGCTGCAGTCATCCAAGACGGCGTGAAGGGGGGCTATATTACCACCAGCCATTATACTAATTGTTTGTTGGTGATTGGTGAAATTCGAAAAGATCAGTTTTTCATGGTATGTTTTCTAGGATTGTGATAGTGTCAAATTGGGCGAGGAAAAATTATCCCGAAAAACGATTTATTCTGCAGTAAATTCCCCATAACTTGTTAATTTAATCCATCACTGGTGCGACACTTGACAATTAGAATGAAACTCAAAATAGTATGTAATGATGCATTAATGGGATTGGAGTAGTTTCCTCCCGAATACTTGCTGCATCCAAAATACCGAATTATGTAGAAAGTAAATACTCGATTTGATATTGATGCGTTACCCTCACTCGCGACATAATGTGGCATATGTGGATAAGATAGCAAAACATTAGGATTTATTAAAGGAGCATAATGTGACTGGAAGGGTTTGAAGAGCAGTGTTATCTTTCGCTACATCGACATCACTTAGGACATGTTGCTAGTATATGGGATTCTCATAAATTTGGATTGATTAAATTTTTTTCATACTTTGCAAGCAGGGCTCTTTAGTGTTGATGTTAAAAGTATATTATTAGCTCCATTTTTCTAAAATATGAGATATTATTTCAACAAAATTAGAGGGATCAGATTCAGTATGGTACAGATTGATTACACAGGCCTACAAAAAATTTTTTTTTGGTGCCGGGAATCTTTGTGATGATTTTAACTATATTTGTAGAGCTGAATCCAAATATGAAATCCGTTTTTATTTAACAGCTTTACTTTATTAGATATGGCACATCTTACGATTAGTTGTTTTAATATTTGATATATTCCGGAAAATAATTTTCAAAGTTAAATAAATCTATAAGTATACTAATTTATAACCACTCTGTGGTGTTCCTTTTATTTTCAATAAACTGTCAATAGGTTGTATATTTCTATAATGTAGGCCAATGAGATAATTACTAATATAATATTCCCATATCATCATGTAGAAGATTTTTTTACGTAAGTAACAACATATCTATATCTTGAAAACTATAGCTGATAGGAAAAAACTAGTGTCATAATTGGATTCAGCACCCCAATTGTTCTTTAAATCAGCATTAAAAGCTCCGGCACCAAAACCACTGTTGGCCTGTGTTATTAATATAATATTCCCATATCATCATGTAGAAGATTTTTTTACCTAAGTAACAACATATCTATATCTTGAAAACTATAGCTGATAGGAAAAAAACTAGTGTCATAATTGGATTCAGCACCCCAATTGTTCTTTAAATCAGCATTAAAAGCTCCGGCACCAAAACCACTGTTGGCCTGTGTTATGTATGTAATTTTTCCCCGTCTTAAATGAGGTCTTACTCACACACACTTTCAGCGGTTGCGAGACTCTAGATTTAGATGTTCTTGTTGTTAACGTTGCTGCTCCAATGACCTGAAATACTTTGCGCTCTTAGTACAAAATAACATTAAAAAACTCAACATTCACGCTGGCTGCCTGGTGTGAAATAGTTCCCTGAAAAACATCCTAGTAATGGCTTGCTGGATGATGTAGATGTGGGTTTCCTTCATCGAGATTCCGTCGCCATGAACGGTGACTTCAACGCTCGAAATTTTAAGGGCCATGAGCGAGTTTGAATATTCATTCGGATTTTGAGATATCTACTAATAAATATGCTAACATTCAATATTCCGTATTGTGCACCTTCTCTGGCAATCAGTGGACTTATGAAAACTAATATATCAACGATTCCTTAATAAAAATACAGATTTACATGATAGAACGACTTTTTATTTTTCAATAACTTCTATTCTTTCAGTGGTTGAGACAATTAATTCATTGAACATTTTTGGAAATGAAAGCTGATTTAACGTACCATGTAAATAAGTCAAATTTATATCCTGTATTTAAACATATATTCATGATGTGTCTCAAGTTTCTTATAATGAGAAAAATTTATACTTTGAAAGAAGGGAGAATTTAAGATATAGAGCAGTTATTTAAAAAATGCGTGGTATTATCGGGATGTACTAAAAGATAATCACGAAATATTCTACTTTCTGCAAAAAATATACTTTCTTTTGTTGGAAAGATACACAAATATCAATATAGAATGTAGCCTGAAATCCCATGAGATGAGCAATAATCTCGTATCCACTCATATTTCACCCCAGACCCCAGATATCGAGTGGTTTCCACAGAAACGGCCTGACCAGCTAACCGTGCCGATTACCACTGTACAATGATCAGATTCATTTAAAACTGAAAGGGTATTCGAATAAAAATTAATTGGCGATTATATTACGCAATATTCAGACATTACTCTGACAAATATTTTCACTCTGAAAAATAAATAATCTTGACCGAGAGGCAGTGGGGATGGATCTCTCTGAAGGTCGACCCAACCACTTATTTTGTTTGAAAGTGTGAAATTTTATAGGGCATCTACATGTAAGAAAGCAACAACCTGCTCCCAAATTCTGTCAATGTTTACCTACCATCACTCAACCATGAAGGGACTAAAGAAAATACACTTGACTTTCACCTTTCCGGCCTCGCTATTGTAATTCCTGGCGGATAAGGCCTTCGACTCCCACAATGCCTCCTGAGGTCAACAACATTACGCGCCACCAAATGCACCCTTGAGTAAGGTGCAAGACAAAGCGAGGTGGCAGGAGGTCGTTACACCCCCGCCGACCATATATCTCCCTCGCTACCATCCTCGGGGGAGAGAACCATCCCCCGCGGGCTTCCCCGAAAGGGAAAAGAGAGGCGAGGCTGCAAGAAGCAGGAGCTGGGTGCGGCCGGGGTGCGATTGGCCTCGTCGCCCGAAAGGAGCAAGCTGTTCGCGCCACAGGGGGATGCACTGGGCCTGTCTGGTAGGGTGAAGCGGAGAGAAGGATTTAGGGTGGATGGGCAACCTTATTGCTCCCCAAAGCCCTTGTTTTCCCAATGACAACACCGCCTTTCTTCCACTGGGGCTTTGTAATAGGTCTCCCGCCCTCCACACTTATTGCAGCAACCCAATTGCCCTCTGTCCCGAGAACTCGACGGGTGTCCGCACTTCTCCCTGGAAGGAAAACTCCCGCAGGAAGAGCAGGTCCCTCCCCCCAACCCTCACTCCGCCCCCTCTCCCATTGAGGACGCGAATGCCACGCGCAGGCACTGACCGCACCGCATTTGGGGATTGACCCCGGAGCGCACCGTAAGTTCCCGAGGAAAAAGTTAAACTTTAACATACATAGATATATTGTGCGTAAATATACTGCATTAATTTTTCCTTCTCCAGGATTCTTCCTTCCTTACCAGAGTTAACTGCCGTTTATTATCACACAGAGAAAGGGAATGGAACAAATTACCAAGATACATTTATCGTAATTTTTTCAAGATATAAGAAATATAAAGGATTTTGATCTGTAATTACTCATGAATCAGGTCCAGTTCATTTGGAACCATGATATTGCCTTTGCTGACGCGAGAAAACTCGAGCTTTGCATGAATGTTTTGATTTTGCATGTGGTCTTGATCTCTTTTATGGGTGGTGGTCAGAAGAAAATGCGGGTCAGCCTTAATAAAGCTCGGTTTCATTAGACAAGTTGCAGAAAAATAAAGTGAAAAGATAATAGTGAGTTATTACACCACTTAAGTTGGATAACGTTTCGAATACGCGGCTAGTATTTTGAGCCTACACTTTCATTGTGGTAATTGGAAAAGTTTCAGAGAAAATTCGCTGGGTTTGTTTCAAATTTCTGAGAGAAGAAAAGAAGATTGACGGTTATGTCGGAGGAATTAGGCCGGGGGCCCCTTGATTCACAAAGACATTAGAGCCGATAAGAATTAAATAAATTTATTTGACACGAGTTTGCATATGCATCTACATAATACCCCGCAAGCTGTCGCAAGGGCGCGTGGCGGGGGGCGTTAAGGCACCCCCCGTAATTAAGAAAAAAACCGCATACAAAAGCCACAAATTTATACAGTACACTAACAAAACATGGTATACATTCGTGCAAAAACCCTTACATCCCATACACATGGAAACATACAAACTACCAACTAGAATAAACATGCATCTGAATTCTTTGCAATGATTATTTTTGTTTCGACTTGTATATTTGTTGTATTTAATATTTCTAAAGTGACTTCGGTTTCTTACTATTATGATTTCTGATTGCTCGGGGAAAGAGTGAGTATTTGTATCTATCCGTACTGGAATCTGTCTCCCTTATTTTACCCTTGATGGAATATTCTCTAGCCCGGGTGTTTTATTACTTTTTATCTGTAGGAGTTGTTTCCTGATTCCTTCGCCCGTAACTATAATGTCATCCATCTTTGCGATAGGCATGACGTGGGCTTCACTGGTTCTCTCTTTGTCATTAGTGTACACGCTTTTGAAACATTCGCTTTTTGGATGCTCTCTGTATGTTAATTACCATTGTTGCTTTTGAAATATTCTATGATTTGACGTTTTACCTACAATTCCCTAACGCACGACCAGAATATCTTAGGGTAATGCTCCAAGTGATTGCACAGAATTATTCTTTTAAAATTTATTAAGTCACTTTGCATTACTTCCTTTGTTCCCCTACGATGCGTTAAGTGTTTTTTTCGTGCACGTTCAAAAGTTGTTCTTTGGCCGTTTTTAAAACTTTTTTGTATTTCGAGTGGAATTTACTTTGTTGTCTTAAAACCCTTTCCACCTCCCTCATATATCTTTCCATATCCTTTAATTTTTGGAAAGCTGCGAACGCGGTGTTTTCTACTGTTATAATCCCGAATTTTGCACGATAAGAAAAGGATTACTTGTATCTAAAACAACAGAATATCCTGCAAGCCGCCACAAGTGCCTATGGATGGGGGTATTCATTCATCTATATTTACATTATATCGTGCCAGCCACCGCTAGGGTGCATGGCAGGGAGTGATTCAAAACCAGTCAGGCTGTATCAAAAATTAAGTTTCTCTTGTTAGTTAGCAGGAAATATGTAAATTGATTCAAATAATACCTATAATATTAACAACAGGTACGTAAAATACGGCTTATAAATTCGAATGCTTTACGCTATCAAGACGAATTGCTAATGCAAGCTTAAAGTTGTTTTGATCCCTTGTCGTTCATGAGAAAAATGACATAATTAAATCTACCTCCTCTAAACTACATGTTTATAATCTAATAATCATGAAATCTCCTACCATATTATGAAAGGGGTAATAATAAAATTTGGACAACATTGATAAAGAGACCTGACTCTAATTTATGCAGGTTTTTTATTGTGTACGTTAAACTTCGCTTCTAAAGTAATTTCCAACCAAGTCCCTCCATTAATTTAAATTTGTTTCTTAGTTCACCATGGAAACGTTTTGCAAATTTAGTTTCTCAATTTTTTGGGACACATGAACAAATATCTGCATCTATCTATCATTAGATTACTCCGTTAGTCATTGCAAGGAAGTACGGCAGGGAGTGTTAGCTTACCAGTCATACTAAATCTTATAAAATATTTCCACAAACACATGGCACCCCGTGATCGACTTAAATAACCAAATACACAAATAAATCGTAAGCCACCTTTAGAGGGTGGGGCGGGGGTTATTAATACAACGGCCATGGATAGATAAAGATTATTTCATGCATAATTTTGAATACATTCTACGCGCTTAATTGCGTAGAGGCTCAATTGCTATTCCATGCGGCCATATCTATTAAAATAATTCAAATGATTTAGCTAATGATAACTACAGGTGCATTAAATACGACACTCCCAAGTGTATTTCAGTTTTTTCATGCCTATTTTACCATTTCTACCTAATATAAGTTGAAAGGCACAGATAAAAATGGACACTCCTGTCTTACGCCTCTTCCTAACACCGCTCATCTAGACTCTATCCACTACACGAGTCTGAGCAGTGTGATACGTGTACAGTTTACGAATTAGTCTTCTACCCCTCCATTATACTCCTGTTTTCCCTGCAATACATTCATTCATTCCATAAAATCGTTCCATAAAACGCCTTCTCGAAATCTATGAAAACAGACAAATGCATCCTGATTGGATTCTACGTTACTATCTATTAGTGACCTGATCTCGCTCCAAAATAAATACACCTATCTATCTATTTTATTTCAACTGCGACATTACGCATGGCTCTCCCCTTCCTGAACGTCAAACCAATCATGTCAAATAATTACAGTAGCCACAAAGCGGCATAAAAAACAAATTAGTAAAATTCTGACAAATTTCATTTGAACCAACTAGCAATTGAACATCAACATCGTTTAATAATTGTGTTTGTCAAGAGAAGATTTGAGACATTTGGGTTATCAAAATAAAAGCGAGGAATAACGTGCGACTTGGTAGGTAAATGTGGATTTCCCAATGCTTCATTCCGCATTAAAATTCCCGACGAGTGAAATGTAATTCCGTATCCTGGTATCTATATTCGTATGTTGCATGCCTATGTGGTAGTGGAATTTCGCCTTCTTACTTTTCAAATTCCAACTTGCACGTTATTGGATAAATTTTTACTACACTCTTAGGTGCATTTATTTGTTAGTTGATAGCATATATATTTGCATGCATGATGGTTGAAAGAATTTTTGCATGAATGTATACGCCACTGTGGGTGTAGGTTTGCATGTATGTGCTGATATTGCTTGTGATTTTGTTTCTCTTCTACGGGTGGTGACCTAACACAACCCTCGTAACAAATCAACGTCAACCTAATAACTCTCGGTACACGCCCTTCCGAAGAATTATGTAGATGTAAATCCTCAATATTACAACATATTTCAAGCAAACAAACAGCTTATGATCAGGGAAAAGGAGTTTATTAAAAAAAAAGAAAATCTACAATTATTTACTCGATTGTTTATCAGATAAATACCAGTACAATTTCGATTTTGTTAATTTTTTTAGCAATGCTTTTAGAAGTAAATATTAAAAAATAGAAACCAATTTGTCGTTTGAACTGCAGTTAATTATAGGAGTTTGTGGTAGATATGCTCAGACTTACATTACTTTTCAGCCTACCCTCGTATATTTAAACTTTTGCAAATATACCATACGTATGGCTTTGCATCCGATTTAGAAGATATAATATAGTATCCCAAGTACATCGGCAGAACAGACAATTGTCACAAAATAAAAGATATAGGTCTACAAGGTACGTCGCAAGTTCCCGCAAGGGCGTGTGGTAGGGGGTGTTAGGTCACCATCCGTAATTAGTATTAAAACCGAATGCAAAACCCAAACATTCGTGCCAATCTTCACACGCAAACTCGTATATATTCATGCTAAAACTTTATTACTCACACATATGTAGATACTATCAACTAACATACATATACTATCAACTAACACACACATCCACCTACCAATATACCTTATGTCTACGCAGCGTTTAATATTGTCCTGACCAGTAAGTTGAAAGTATTTAATATTTCTGTAGAGACTTTGGTTTCTTACTATTATGATTCCTGATTGTTCGGGGAAAGAATGAGTACATGGAACTATCTGTACTGGAACTTAGATCCCTTATATTATCTTTATGGTCTGATCTACCTAAGTAGTGTAATTCCTTTAGTGTCATTGTTATAATAATTTATTCTGAACCTTTCTAGAAGTGTCAGTCAGGCTTGTTCTCTTTGCATCTCAAGTGATTCCCACCCTAATTCCCTTATGTGTTTGCAGATGCAATTCATTTGCCCATTGTCTGTCCCGCATGAGCGGAATGTTATCTGATAGTTGGTGACTGCGTTACATAGATGCCCGCCCTTTTCAAGAGGATTCCATATTTGGGTTCTTAGTGTAGTCAATAGAGTAGTTACTTACAGGTAACAGTTGTAATGTGTGAAGCAGATGTTGCATGAATGATGTCCGGTCTCCCCCTTTCAAGTGCCTTTTTAGTGGATCACGGGATGCCATGTACTCGTGGAAGCATTGGATTAGATATAGTATGGCTGTTGACCTAACATCCCCTGCCACACGTCCCTGCTATGGCTTGCGGTGCAGTGCAAAGCTTTATTGATAGATGTATGACAACATTCTTTGATTTTCTTAAAAAAAACAAACCACTAATTTGAGTATATATTAG
This sequence comes from Hetaerina titia, assembly GCA_037158775.1. Taxonomy (NCBI): domain Eukaryota; kingdom Metazoa; phylum Arthropoda; class Insecta; order Odonata; family Calopterygidae; genus Hetaerina; species Hetaerina titia. The sequence goes on from CM073773.1 coordinate 30,096,280, forward strand.
CACGTATCCTAAATAAATCGTATATACATACACAAACACATGCCTATATATATCAAGGAGGAGGGAGTTGATGACGGGGACGTTGAGTAGGGAGGTTAAGAAAATACTCGTAAAAACTTTGATATGGAGCGTAACTATATGCGGCGCGGAAACGTGGTCGCTGAAGCAGGAGGATAGACGTAGATTGGAGGCTTTTAAAATGTGGGTGTGTAGAAGAATGGAGTAGGTGAAATGGACCGAAAGGAAAACAAATGAGGAAGTACTGGAGATGGTTGGTGAGGAGAGAGGTTTGTTGGGAGAAATCCGATGGAGGCAGGAAAAATGGATTAAAGGCGTATTGAGCGGTAGTGGAATGTTGAAGAAGGTAATAGAGGGGAGGATGTTGGGCAAACGAGGAAAGGACAGGAACAGGATAGGGATATTGGACGGAATGAGGGGAGGAAGGAAGTTCACAGAGATGAAGAGGGACCTGATGTAGAGTAGGTTTTCTTAGGAGTCACAAAATATTTATTTGATAGTTATCCATCCGAAAACATACCTTATATCCATCCGAAAACATACCTTAACCGGTAGATTACCTAAAACTAATAATACATCATGCAGTCATTGAATTTACCATTAAATAAATACCTTTATAAGTAAATATTTGGAAGCTTGGGTTCGATTTCGTTACGATCACGTATCGTGTGAGGGAAGAACGAGTAATTACGCCTTTCGGAAGCGGCGAATACTTGGATCCATTTACTAGGTCGGCAATTGATTTCCCTTAATTTCTCACCCCCTAGTCTCGCCTACCAAATTAAAGAGGAATTTAAAATATTCCATCAGTTTCAGAGGACAACTCGAATGGTTTGATTTTACATAATAGTATAAAACCGTGTAGGTAATCTTCGTGCTTTCAATGGCTCGCAATTCAATTGTCATGCGACGCATTCCTTCCCTCCAATACGACACTTCACGAAACGGTCGCATTTTTTCCCCGTGTCCTCCAAATAGCGACATTTGGTCCTTTAACACGTGGTGCCGAACACAAGACGAATAAGGGTTGTTTCTCCAGGGACCGAGGCAAAGTTTTCAATACAAAATATTGGGGAAAATATTTAAATCCCTTCGCCAAAACGAGTACGTCTGAATACAGTAACTGCAGATGAGAGTTGCGGAACCTCGAGTGAATCTTTTCAAAGTGCGCAGCGGTGAGCGCAAGCCGCGAGGGGCGCCCTAAGAGGGTTGTTGTGGGAGGGGGAGCGCCCTGTAAAAAGAGGGGCGGCAAATCCTGTTTCCATGCAATCCGGCTTAGTGAGAGTGGGGGAAGGAGGAGAGGGGGAGGGATTGTGACGCGGGGGCGGAGCCAGGTAGCCTCGTAAATAACACGTCAGCCTTCAACGGGCGGGGTAAACAGGGGATAAGCGCAGGCAGGGAAGAGGAAACCACCCACGCTGCCAATCCCCAAGCACGCCCGTGTTTATAAGTTTTCGCGGCTGTGGTCCTCACCCCTCGTGTGTGTGTGTGTGTGTGTGTGCCAGCGGGGCGAATAACGGCCCACGCACACGGAGGTAAAGGAGGAAGGAGCACGCCCGACTCCATACAGTGTGGCTTCCCACCCCCTCCCCTCAACCTCCACCCCTATTCCTCCCACCCGGCCGGGAAGCCCACTCGCGACCCTCGGGATTATTTGGATTATTTACCAGTTATTATCACCATTATTGGGGCATCTGATGGAGGGAGAGACCTCGCTGGGAAAGGGATTCGCGATCCTCCCACCCACCAACACACACACACACTCACACGTGAGGAAGCCGGTTGAGAAAAGTAAACTTTTCTGAGTCGATTACAAGGATGCCAATCATTTGATTATCATTCTTCTTAACCTTACTTGGGTTTCTTCCCTCAAAGAAACACCGTGGAGCAACTCGCAGGTTCTTAGTCACCTTTGTTGTTCTCGATACACATGTCGATATTTTGCGATGAATCTGAAAATGTATTATTACCCCCATCGTACCGAAGTAGGCGAGATAATCTCAATAAAATTAGAGAGATTAAGTGTAGAACGGATAGACTAATGATGATCAGATGAGTCTGACCTGAAGAAGGCCTCGGAGTAGGCCGAAAACTTAAACAATCTACAATGTGAGTGTCCTTTTACGTGTTATCCATTTTATTCTGTGTTCTATTGTGCCGTCCAACTGTTATATTGCTCTCCAGAGTGCTTCCACATCATATATATATATATATATATATATATATATATATATATATATATATATATATATATATATATATATCTATATATATATATATATATATGTCTGACCTGAAGAAGGCCTCGGAGTAGGCCGAAAGCTTAAATCATCTACAGTGTGAGTGTCCTTTTACGTGTTATCTGTTTTATTCTGTGTTCTATTGTGCCGTCCAAAAGTTATATATATATATATATATATATATATATATATATATATATATATAATTCAAACACGAAATCCCGCCATAAGGCGAACAAATATTCATTCACATAGAAATATATATAAGGAAAGGGGAAAGGAACACACATAAAGGACGAACACAGGAGAGGATGTGAGCGGATCACAAATGTAAAAATATTTTCCTCGACCGGGACTTGAACACCGAATCTTGCCGGGCGGATGCTCTAACCACTTGAGCTATCGAGAAAACGTACTTTGCACTGAAATCTGCGATCTTATAAAGCGCCAAAGTGCTCCAATTTATTAGCCAAGAGATGGCGTTAGGGAGCCGTTACACCCACCAAAGGAGAAATAGACAAACACAAGAAGAAGATCTTAAAGGATAGGAACGGTGCGTTACATGGCACGCATAGCCAGAAAAAGAGACGAGGCAAATTGGCCAAATACATATTCAAACACGAAATCCCGCCATACGGCGAACAAATATTCATTCACATAGAAATAGAAATAAGGAAAGGGAACACACATAAAGGACGAACACACGTGAGGTGGGGAAGGCGGATGTGAGCAGATCACAAAGGAAATCACGAGGAAAATATATTTACATTTGTGATCTGCTCAAAATCCGCCTTCTCCACATGTCCTGTGTTCGCCTTTTATGTGTTTTCCTATCCCCTTTTTTAATACCTATTTCTATGTTTGAATGAATATTTGTGCGTCGTATGGCGGGATTTCGTATTTGAATAAAAAAAAAATATATATATATATATTTATTTATTTCTTCTCTGTTTTACTATTGACAAAATTTTAAAATTTGTTTTCCAAAGGCATGCAATGGCTCACGTGACATAGCACGACACCTCGGATTGCTGCAGACCTCCGGCCGACAATTTATAGTGTGGGCAACTGATCGGTTTCCTTCTTCACACTTGATCCACTCACACATACGCGACAAGACCACTTTTACCGCACCAAATAGAGAGCAACCTCGATTGCTAAATCCATCAATAAAGATATTTAGCCCTTATTAACCTGAGAGAGACGAATTTGGTGGAGATGAGATTTAAAATCTCGAATGGGAATTTTCCCTTCCGAGCTGAACGAAAGCCACCAACACGGGTAAATAAACTGGTTATTAAATTTTATTGTTAAGAAAAATTCAGCGGACTCCGACGGTGATTCCGAGCCCAGAAGCCCTTAAAGAAGACGGGCTGTTGTCAGGGTACGACGGAGATAGATGTTGTGCAATTGAAAGAAACCGTTCGTGCACTGCGATGCATGTACGACGTTGCGGACGCTGTGAGCAATAGTTGTTCCCATTCACCAGGCCAAACAACAAAACATTTCAATGCGTTCTGGTTTGATGCTAATTTGAGAAAACAATGGTGGCAAAGCAACCTGAATCAAGGTTAATACAGTGACTTATTTCCGTCTAAAAATATGAAAACTGATATTAAACTTTTTCACTCCAAAATAACTATTTCAAGTCGCAGATGGTCTACATTATATTCTAGAAGACGCAACAAGGGCGCATGGCAGGTGGTGTTATGGCACCAGGCAATATTAAATAGAGTTATGGGTGGTTATTGAGAAAGTTATTAAAATTTTATTTACGGGGATTTATTTTTGTCGTACGTGACGTTCCTAAATGTTCTAGATACGACTTGTGAGAGGTAAAAAGGATTATTTTAAGTGGTAATATAAAACAGTAGCGTATCTTGATTAATAGAGGAACTACAGGTAGGTAAGATATCTCATGACAATAATATTAGAAAGATTAAGTATAGAACCAAGAGAATTAATTTTTCATATTTCCCACCAACGATAAGTGATCAGAGTAACTGCAAGCTACCACGATAGGGGAAAATATTGATAAAAATGTACGTAGTTTAGAATGTTGTCATACTTTCATTCAGCCCTTATTTTAGTGCTCATCTTGCTTAGCTTATTTCGCATGTTTGAAGAAAGAAGAGTGCCCTAGGACGAGTAGCGAGGAGTCGTGAAAATAATTTTTTAGATTTGATGCATTTGTGAATTGTCCATCTAGCAAGAAAGGAATCTACCTAAACATTATTGACTGATTTTCATATGAGCTCACTATTTTTAATGCATTTCCATATTTGACTTCATAGTGTAGCCCGGAGAGCAGTTACCAGAAGTATAATAATTGTGTTGTGTAGAACGAATCTTGCTTGAATGGTGTGACTAGTTGCCTCCCTTCCACGCGCCCTTTCAATAAACCGCCGGGAGCCTATGTGTGTGCCAGTGTATGTGGAATTAAAATGGCCGTTGGCCTAACACCGTCTGCCACAAATTCTTGAGACGGCTTGGAGGTATGTATAGATGTAGATGAAGAAGCATTTCACTCCTAAATACCGTAGTGCATATACCCGTAGTTATCAATTTCGTTATTCTTTGATTCAATTTACATATTTATTCTAATACTCCGCAACAAGACGAGCGCGACAGACTTTTAGAGGAATTATTATGAGCTGCTTGAGATACGAAGGTAACAACAGGGACAGACTTTAATCAGAACAAACGAGCTTAAGAATGACACAAAAGGGATTATTATGGTCACATACTATTTAGGTAGGTCATACCACAAAGATAAGATAAGGGAGACTCCAGTACAGATATATGCATGTACAAATATTCGTTCTTTCCTCGGACACTCAGGAATCATAATAGTAAGAAAGAAATCAAAGTGATCATAGAAATAGTAAAGACATTCGATTTGCAAGTCAGAAGGAGATTAAAGGCTGCATAAACATGAGGTATATTCGTAGGTGCATGTGCGTGTTAGTTGATAGTCCATGCGTTTGCATACAGGTAAGTTAAAATGTTTTTCGCAGGAATATATACGTCCCTGTGGGTGTGAATTGGCATGTATTTGTTAGTTTTGGATGTGGTTTTATTCTGGTTTACGGTGGTGACCTAACACCCCTCCCTTACGCCCGATACGCCCTTTCGGTGGGCTTGCTTTATGTAGACGTAAATGTAATTAAGACACTCTTAATTTTTGATGTTGCGAGCCTGCTGTGTTTGTGTGTAGAGGGATATAGATGCAGATGAAACAATGTGTGAATTGCCGCTGTGGTTCCGCCGATACCAATGTAATAAGAGACAAAAATTATTCTCTGCATGTTAACATTACACTTAAATGGTTTGTATTCATCAGGTATGCGCTTAAGTAATATACTTCGTGCTTCCGGTCATCCCAATTCTATACTGTGTGTTCGGACACCACGCACCTCTGCTGATAATCGGGTGATTGCGAGCTAAGTTGTTCTCATTTGGAACGACAGATGGCAGGTAGGCCTTCCTGTCAGATTGTTCGGGAGCTATATTTTGGCTGGGGGTTTTTTCCGTGATGACATGAAGGAATGACGGGCATTTAAATGTGTGTCAGCGTGGGCGACTCATATTTCTTCTAGTGATGTAATCCACCCTTTCCGTTTTTGGTTTTTGAAGGTACTTGGTCGTATTTTGTGCTTGCGTATCAGAGGGGTACATTTTTCCCTTTTAAAGTCTTGCTTTTAAAACCCAATTTCATAAAAAAAATAATGATAAAAATAAAGAACAAAATAATAATTAATTTACAAAAAGATATGATAGTAAAAAAAGAAATCATTAGTACAAAAAACATCAAATACATAAATCATTAAATAAATAAATAAATAAATAAATAAATAAATAAATAAATATATATATATATAAACCAAAATTACATACTCTTCTAAAATTACCACACATAAATACAAACCCTTCCTCAAAAGGATTTTCTAAATCCGATGGAGAAGGAAAAGGTTTACTTCGACCATGTCTGTCTGTCTGAATCAGGTCTCGGTTTAGTTCACTATTATGGTAGCCATTTTGTTATGTACCTAAATTATCATTCTATTTACTTATAATAAAGTACTTGATCTGTACCTATCCCAAATGTGACGCAGCCAATGTGAAACGCTTTTGCATTTTAGTGTCGCTTTTGCTATTTAATATCCTACCACATATAATAAAAGTCGATTTTAAGGAAGAATCACATATCCTTTTGGAAATCATTTCCTCATTGGCCTGCGGAATTTAATTTACCGCAGTTATCCCGAATATTCAGCTGTGTCCTCTTTTAGTGTTTTCTTTGATACACCCATCGCCAGACTGCACTTAATACACAAATGGCTCGTGGCCTAACGCTCTTCGCCATACATCCTTAGGACAACTTAAGAGATATTATGTAGGTGTAACAAGATTATTTCAGGGAGAACTAGCTTGTTCCTTGTTTGTATGATTTCTCTAGTATTGTTTTGGGCTCCTCTCCATCAATTTTGCATATACAGTGTGTAGTTGCATAATGTTGTAGCTAATTTTCTGCTTATCATTCTTTCGTGTACTTGCGTGACTGCCGAATAAACAAAAAATGAAGAACGGGATTAAATGGGGCACAATGTCCAATTTCTGGAGAATTGCTATGAAATACAAAACTTAACTCATTAATACTGGGTGACCTTAGTTTAAAGCAAAGGCTATGAGTATAAACTGTGTAAGGCATTTTACAGTACAAGGTACTGATAGGTCGCGCGGCAGAGGATGTCAAGTATCAAACCCTAAGGGTAGTAATCTTACTTTTGTCCAATTCAATGTTATTCCATAAATTAATACGATGTACACCTCATTACCATCGCCACAAAATCTTTTAAGTCATATTCATTGAAACTTAGGAGTTTTGTGGAAAAAATAATAAATATTGGCTTAATGACTTGAATGATAATTTACAAAAAAAAGCAGTAATCAATTATTTAAATTGCAAATTGTTGTGATTACAAAGAGAAAAGAGGAATTAACTAAGCAAGTATTTCTCACGGTTGATTGTATCCAGCCATCCAAGCTTTTCGCGGTAGAAGGGATGATAAAATTAAGTGGAGACACATTATTAGTAACGAATATTTTATTAACTGACCATTGTTATGAAGCAATACATTTCTACGAAATTAAATGTTAATGTCCTCCTTACTATTAGATCTCTCATGAGTATAATGTAATGTAAACTTACTTTCCACTGGGAATATAATCCGCTAAACAAGTCCTAGCATTTGAAATTTATTCCTTTAATTTAGATCGTTAAAAACATTTGAACAGAATTTCATTTGGATATTACACGGGTATGTATTATTGAACCACCTGCAACTGTAACACACGTCAGCGGTGAGTATGGGTTCATGCAGTGATTACCATGTAGATGTAGTTGGGTTTTAAAGTCTACACACAACTTTCAAATAGGAATTTTCCCATGAACAATGAGGGATCAGTATAACTGATTACGGTATTATTTTATATTACTCTTGTTTAATTTTAACCCTTTCCCAACATGTCGTATCACATACGAATAATATTATTTCACACTTGAGTATCTTAGCGCATGTAAATATTATTTTTATAATTTGATTTTTCGACTTCGTTTGCCACTAATGGATAAATAACGTAGTATGAATATACCTGTAATATTACCAGCGGGCCCAACGGTCTGCGAAAAGCGAGGGAACGATTCAGGGTTTGCTCCCTGGCATTTCTAATCTCGCGCAACATTTCCCAGTCGTTGATGGTGTCTCTCAAAGAAATATCCTTAATTCGATCAATGACCACCGTCACACGGGTCGATAGGATTCCCTCGGTCGATTACCCGTGTCGACCGGGTTCGGACTCATCGAATGACCGAGAGTGAACGAGAATGGAGGAATGAACGAAGCGGGGTGCCCGTCGTTTATTCCCCCTGGAATCTGTTTCCATGCAAGTTCCCTCTTTGATCCCGCCAGTAGTCATATTCTTGCCTCAAATATTAAGCCATCGGTAAAACACTTACGTGCAAAAACGGTTAGGATTCGTAAAAAGGATACTATGGAACTCTAATGAGCAGGTCAATGAGCTATTCACTCCAAGGAGTTATTTCTATTGTATTTCACGTTAGAAAGGCTCCACCTAGATAAGTACGAGTATGCTGTATCCTGAGGATGTATGGGAACCTCACGAGATACGATTAATTTTGGGACTAGATCGAGTTCAATGAAGAGCAGCTATCGTTGTGAAATGTTGTTATGAACATAGTAGGATTGTCGCGACACTCTTACACGAATTAGATTGGGAGCCATTAGTTGACCGTAGGCTGAAATACTGGTTAAATTTACTGCGAAAAAATTTGATTCAGGTCATAGCCAGAGGGTGTTATAGACGGGCCCCGACTTACTATGACAAATAATCTAACGTATGTAAAACCAGGGAGACAGATAGTGGAACATTATTTTTAAAATGTTTTTTCCTCGAACAATTAGAGATAAAAATAGATATGACAGCAATCGTGGAGGAGATAATTAGAATTGGCAGAGTATATATGTTGTCGATATTCTGCATGCTATTTTTCATTATATAGTCCCATTATTTAACAGTTCTATCACATCATATCACATACGTATTCTATTGTTGAATATAGTTGTATGTAGTACCTTCTCCGTATGATTGATTTTGTTACTATACATTACATTGCTATACATATGGCTTGCGGGGTAGGAGTAGATGTAGATACATGTCTCAGTACTAATTACTTCAAGGCAGGAACGGGAATGGCTTATTAAATCAGTTATGGTTCCTTGAATCTCATCCACAACTACAACTGCGGTCATATAGAGCTAATAGATGAAACTCGTGCCTCGACCAGTGATGGAAGGGGGTCTTTATTAGAACAAAACCAATTGGTAGGTCTTCCGTCCGTTGCCTTGGCGCCTCTGAATAGGTATTGGCACGGTCGTTGTACCGGGGACCATCTTTTAGGAATTTTAAGCAGACTTTTATTCCCTTTCCCTCATCTCCTAAACGCCCTCTTACTCGACCCTTACCCTTCCCACCTGGTGCTTGCACCCCCTGCCACACACCTATTGAGTGGATCGCGGGGTATTTGTATAGACGCAGCTTTTTTTTGCTGGTGCTTGGCTGGTGTGAAATCGTCTCCTTCCGCAACACCCCACTGGTGCCTTGCTGGGTACCATGCACAGAGAAGAAGAAAATCCACGGGTTGGCGGAGGAGAGGTTTAATATTGTACGGGAGGCAGTTGACCGAATCCTGAACGGCATTCCGGGAAAAGGAAGAGTAGCTTAAGCTGTTTCACGGCTGCACACTTCAAATGCGCGAGGTGCATTGTTTTGAGTTCTTTTTTTTAAACGTGCCTTACTCTCTTGAAGGCGAGGGAAATAATTTAGGGCTTTCGGCGGGGTCACCAGCCTAGAGTGGCCCCGAGAGGACCTTGTACAAGCGCACTGCCACACGCACACACATACAAGGGTGCTGCCCCGAGATGGGAGTGAGGTGGACGCCCTCGGTGGCAATGTTTGGGAAGTGATCATGTCCCCGCTTAAAGGGCGCTGAGGACCTTTCCGCGAAAAGCACTCGTCCCCTCCCCCCCTGGGTGTCACAAAAAGGAGCTCCCGGCGGGGGCGCTACCGTCCTTGCTCTCTCTTCCCCTTGTCCTCCTTCCCGTGTCACTTCTGATTTAGGGTCCTTGGCGCTCGACGTGTAAGCCCACTCTCGCCGACCCTCTCTCTCCGGATCCGCCGGGGAAATAGTCCGTGGCGAGCAGTCCTGAGCGGTGGGCCGCGCGTCCCGTAAATATTCCCGTTAAGGGTCTAAAGCGAAGGGGGGATTCTCAGAGGGAGGTTGCCAAACGCGAATGGACGCGAGGGAAGGCATTGTGCAAGGGGGGTTGAAAACCCACCTCTCTCTCTCACACCTAAGGAAAACACGGAAGGGCGGATCTCAAAGTTACATTTGTTTTCAATACTTTCGACACGAGCTTCGATTGAAATACAATATGTGAATGGTCCAGGTATTTCTTTTCCAACTCGAGTAAAAAGCAAATAGCCGATGGAGTTAATTCCGACTTTGACATTGACTATTTCGGGCAATGACATAAATTGGAAGTACACAGCCGACACTGGTAGCTATGGCATGAAAACTAAATACCGGTACCTGGGAACCAGCGTTCAGATTAGGAACCGGTACCAATCCTTAGGTACTAGTCTGTATCTGGGTGATCAACCAAGGCTCAGGATAAGCATTTGCGATATTTATCGGTACGTGAATACCCAAAAATAGCTAGGTACTTTTGCCAACCCGTGATTGTGAGATAGGATTCGGAGAAAAATATTAGGGAGAGTATCAAATAGAATCGCTTTATTATAAGTTAAGAGATATTGTACGGGAAAGCCTATGCCAGCCAAAAGAAATGTGGAAAGCATGGAGTTAGAATAGATGTAGAGAAGGTATACAGAATATTTAGAAGAGCTTACGTAATAGCAAAATATTTGTCAGCCGCCCTAGAAATTGAAAATGAATGTAGGCTGTAATCGAGGATAGCTTTGGTCTAGGAATAGCCGCGTAGAAAGAACACCAAGAGAGATGAAGTCAAACAAGGAAGTAGGAATGGATAATATCCATGCAGATTTGGTAAGGTTTAGGAAAAAAATAGGAAGGACGAGATTAATTTTACTTATTCTTTGGTCAGAGTATTTCATTAGAGTAATTTTTACCACCACTCCGCAATGGACGTTAAGCTGCGGAACCCTTGGCGCCTTTCGTTAAGAGTGGGCTAATGCCGACGCCGGGTTTCTCTCTACACTTCATCCTTTCCTTTCCATCCCTAATGGTGCAAATGACCTGAGCTGTCGGTCGCCTCCCCTAAAATCTAATACTCTGATACGGGTGATGACCTAGCATCCCCTACCTGACGCCCTTGCGGCGGCGGCTTGCGGGGTATTATGTAGATGTAGATATAGATGAAAGTGAGTTATAACCAGCGTGAAATAACACCACTCTTTATCTTTTTCATTCGAGCATTTCTTTACTATTCTTCTTTATGAAGCCAAGTCTCCTCAAAGCAACGTCGCATATAAGCCGCCCGCCATCCGCGGCGACCCATCGAAGGAGAATGAGCTCAAAGTTTTATCTTTCTCTCTTCTCGTTGTAATCCAATCCGAGTCGGTGGATGAGTCGGAGGGGAAAGGCTTGGTGTGTGTGGAGGATTATTTTCGAGTATCATTGTGGTACAACACTGAGGAAACCATGGGGGAACGGAAGGCCGCTACCAGTCAGAATGGCACTCGCCGCCGAATCACGTCCAGACCACGGAAAATTCAGGAAAGTGAGGTAAGCAATGAAATGAACGGCTGACATCGCGTGGATTCCATGGAAGTACCACGCGGTTTTGGACGTTTCAAATTTAAAAAAAGGAAAAAAACGATACCAGCAATGGAGTTTATAAGAACCATTTCGGATTATGAGTCTTGAGAGCACACTGTAAAACATCAAGCCGTATTGTTTGATCCAAATGTTTTATGCCGGAGAAATAATAGAATTAACCGTAAAATTCCAGCCAAATAACACTTGACTTGGAGTCTCAATTGATGGAGACTCAATTTGACGGTATTAGTCTCAATTAGTATGCAAATGTGTTTAAGGATTTAGACCAACTTGGCAAATTAAAAAAAAATCGATTGCTTTTCCACTGGTTTCATTAGAAATGCGGCGCAAACGTGGTTGATATTTAAAAAAAACTGGTTCATCTGTATCTACATCTACACAATATCCCGCAAGCCGCCGCAATGGTGTGTGGCAGAGGGTGTTAAGTCACCAGCCATGCAGGCACAATTGCAAGTCATGTTACCTCTAAAAAAGTTTGATCATGCACTCGATAATTTTAATCACGTGAAAGAAAGTATTTACATGCAACAATATACAATAACAGAGTAATTATATTCAAATGAAGCTGTAGAACTGATAATAAGATGGATCGATTAAATAAAAAGAACAGCATGTAGGATATTGACAAGTATACACAAAACCAATTCTAATTAAAGTTTGAATTGCAATTAAGTATGGTAAAATTTACGAAATCTTTTTAATTTCACGAGAAGCTTGAATGGAAGTGCGAATAAAATTTGTGGCAAAGAAACGCAATTAATTCATGAAATTTTCATTCTTCCTATCCTTGAAATACAAAAAACTTACGTCAGACACTACAAAATACCCCTTTGTTCTGCATACTTCTTTTCTCCCTTTATTCTGTCCAACATCCCCATTTTATTCCTGCCCCTGCCTCGTAAATTTAACATTTATCTTACATCACAGTCTTCAACATCCCACTTCCAATCAATATTTTCTGCATTAATTACTTCCTGTCTCTTTATGATTCCTCCTAACAATTCCCTTTATCCTCCTCCACTGTATGTATCATTTCCTTTTTTGTTTTCCTTTCTGTCCACTAAATCTCCTCCATCCTTCTCCACACCCACATTTCACTAAAACTTCCAATCTACGCCTACCATCCTGCTTCATTGACCATGTTGCCGCGCCGTACATGACTTCACTCCATATCAAAGTCTTAACGAGCCTTTTATAAAAATTCTTACTCAAACTCCCTCTCATCAGTACCCTTCTCCTTTTGAAAGATTCTTTGTCCAGTTCAATTTTTATCCTTACATCCCTACTACTTTGGTCATTCTGGTCCAAAACGCTTACCAAGATTCGTAAACAGTCCACTTGTCCTAATTTATGAACTCTCACTTTGATATTTACCTCAGCTTCTACATAACCTATCTTTGTTTACATTTATTCTCATCCCATACATATCGTACTGACTTTCCTATTCTCTGAGCAATGCTTTCAATACGAGTACATACCTTGGCTGACAGGTTAGCGAAAGCTTGATCATCCGCTAACTACATATTTTATGATATTTCAACCTACTTACGCCTAATCCTACAGTCCTTCCCATATCTCTCTTACCATTTCATTTATATGCATAATAAAAAGAATAGGTGATAATGGGCATCCTTAACTTACCCCTATCCCTAACTACACCCATTCCGACTCTCCATTCGCCACTTTCTCCTGACCAGTCTGAGCCGTACAGGTTGCGTATAAGTCTCTTATTCCTCTATTCTGAACCTATTCTCTGCAACACATTCAATAATTGCACCCAGCGCACTCCATTGAATGCTTTTTCGAAATATACAAAACAAAGAAATACATACTGGTTGTATTCTCTCTTCGTCTCTATTGCTGACCTAGTTACTGCTGTGGCATCCCTTTTACCTCTTCCCTCTCTGAACCCAAACTGATAATTTTCTAAGTAATCAGTTGACCTCCACTCTATCTCCTTATTGATAATCTTAAGAACCACTTTAGCTGCAAGCGAAATCAAGCTTATTGTTCTGTAGTGATCACATATAGGTGCCTTTCCTTTTTGGGATGGAAACTAATTGATCAAGCGCAATTTTCTGGGCGAATTCATCCATAGCAAATCAAAAGCATTAACCCATACAAACTCTTCCTCCAACAGTTTCCTAAACCCTTGAGTTTGGGGAATGCTATCTGCCCCCTTAATTTCCTTAATGTCCTTTCTATCTCGCCATAAAGTATGCCTGGACCTAAGCTATTATAATCTACGTCATATTATCTTTCCTTGCCCAAAATTACTGGCTTAATTACTTTACCATAATGTTCTTCTATATATTCATACTATCTAACTTGAAACTTTCCTAGTTAAATTATTAATTTACTAGATTAATCTTAGCTTTTTGCACGGATTTTCCCTTCTATTACTCCCTGTTAGAGTTATACTCTTCCTATAAAATTTAAAAATGCACTCATCCCTTGTAACATTTACATATCCTCGCACTGCGTCTTGCATCACGCATCTTTCGCACTATTATTTCCTCTCCTCAGTTTTTTATCACAGCTCTTTTTACGTTCTTCTGCCTTATTTTTTATTTACATTTATCCATAAGTATATATTTAGCGAAAACAGAATTGTGCCCTAATACCATGTCCTTCCAGTTTTTTTTGGAGTTTTGTATGAATATAGATGTAGCAGGGCGTGTGGTGGGTGTTGTTAAGACTCCAGACGTTTATGCAAAAAAGGGCGCACTGGTGAGATATGAATTGAAATATTTGCACATATTCATAGGCACACGTAAAATTACACATATACAACACATGCACGCTCATACTGCATTAATAGACTTGCTTGAGGCATTGTTATCTTTTGCTTTTGGAATTAAATTTGTACGAATACCATAAACACAGTAATCAATCCAAAGGTCGGTTTAGTAGGTGATGGTAGAGCTCACCCATATATAAAGCCCGACGGCGTGCGAATATTCACACATCAGGATAGGGGGGTCAGTTCCTTTCCCTGTGCCGGTTATGGTTTCCTAGGAAGATCTGGTACCCGTAAAATCGAATACATGGATTCACACACTCAGGTCCCTGAAGAAGGCCTCGGAGTAGGCCGAAAGCTCAAATCATCTAGTGTGAGTGTCCTTTTACGTGTTATCTGTTTTATTCTGTGTTATATTGTATATTGTGCCGTCCAAAAGTTATATTGCTCTCGTGAGTACTTCCGAATCATCTATATATATATATATATATATATATATATATATATATATATATATATATATATATATATATATATATATATATATATATATATATATCGATGATGCGGAAGTACTCACGAGAGCAATATAACTTTTGGACGGCACAATAGAACACAGAATAAAACAGATAACACGTAAAAGGACACTCACACTGTAGATGATTTAAGCTTTCGGCCTACTCCGAGGCCTTCTTCAGGTCAGACTCTGAAGACTCAGAGTCTGACCTGAAGAAGGCCTCGGAGTAGGCCGAAAGCTTAAATCATCTACAGTGTGAGTGTCCTTTTACGTGTTATCTGTTTTATTCTGTGTTCTATTGTGCCGTCCAAAAGTTATATCTATATATATATATATATATATATATATATATATATATATACATAATGTATGTAAAGCTGGCAATAGTGGTCAAAGACAAAAACACAGAAACACACAAAAAAGAAACCTACTAGGTTTTGAATTTTCGGTGGCCCACTCCACCTTTCTCAAGGAAGAGAAGGACAGAACTGAGCAAAAAATAAGGAGCTGGAAATGCTGGATGGAAGGGTAAGGTGGGGAAAGTTCTGTGAGGGGGGAGTTTTTGAAGGGTGGGGACAATATGGAAGGTGTTGTGAGCGGAGGGGGGATGAAAATACGTGAAGTTAGGGGTAATTAATATCTTATATTAATACCTAGGCAATTCCAGGAATACATATATATATATATATATTCCTGGAATTGCTTAGGTTACCATCACCTACTAAACCGACTTTCGGGTTGATTACTGTGTTTATGGTTTATATATATATATATATATATATAAACCATATATATATATATATATATATATATATATATATATATATATATATATATATATATACCATAAACACAGTAATCAACCCGAAGTTCGGTTTAGTAGATGATGGTAGAGCTCACCCATGTACCAAGCCCGACGGCATGTGAATATTCACATAACAGTGTAGGGGGGCCAGTTCCTTTCCCTGTGCCGGTTATGGTTTCCCAGGAAGACCTGGTACCCGAAAAATCAACTAGCTTGGGTGGAGCTGCAGATGCCCAAAGTGCCTTGCCCGGGAATCGAACCCGGGATCCTCCGGTCAGTAGTCCAACGCTCTACCCACTAGACCACCGTGACCCGCATATATATATATATATAGTATAGTCGATATTCTGCATGTTGTTTTTTCATTACACAGCCCTATCTGCCCAGCAACAGTTCTACCGTATGATTTCAATATGCGTGCCCAATTATACAATACTGTGAGTGTACTAGTGTATTGTACATGTAAGTACTTTCTTACGTGTGATGATATTTTTCTAGTGCATGATAAAGCTAATGCTTGTTTAGAGATGACATCATTGGGATTGTATGAATGCACTGCTGGCGAGCTACTACCAACCTCATGCCCTTGCAGCGAATTGCTGGGTATTGTGTTTTAAAATACGAATAATGTGGTATTTCCCACTGAGTACACGTAAGAATGTGTGGATGACGAGGTTATAACATATTCCTGTTTGATTAAAAAAAATCTCCCAACTTGATTGTTTGCCGCCGCAATTGATAACGTTGGTTCACTCGGGATCGCCGATGTGTCGACGGGGGCGAAGAAGCGCGCGAACCAAAGCGACAACCCTTCCCGGGGCGATGCGCTGCCCTCACCCCCGCGCCCCTCGCCCGTCCCTGGCGGACGAGTGCAGAAGGATGTGCCCGTGGCGGGTTGAGTGGGCGCGCTGCTCGCTAATGGAAGGGTGATGGCGCACTTCTTCTTCCTCTCTGACCGCCTTCCGCCTCCAACAGGTCCATCACTCCTTCCCCCCGCCCACCTTCTCTCCCCCTCCCTCCCCCCGGGCCAGAGAGGCAGAGATCGCTGGCTACCCCTCTGGTTTTACACTGCGTCAATGCGCTAAAACCACTGGACAGGGTGGCACTGGCCGGCCGGTCGGGTGGTAGCATACTGTAGTGTTTCGTCTACTTGCACACGTATATTACGATAAGTCTATTATCTTTACATAAGACTGATACGAGAGTCCACGACGAGAGTTGACGAAAACCAAATGCCAAACACAGCGTTGTACAAGGAATCCTTTTCCCTTTACACCTTCCGTAACCATAACTGTTAAACTTCTAAATCGACAAATTTAACTTCCAGAAAATAAAACTTTACGGAGTACTAACCACCAATGACGATAAATTCTAATGACTAGAGACCTGACACCCCCCGACCCACCCCTCTTGGCGATCTACAGGATAAGATGTACGTGAAATACTTACTCCGAAGGCATGACCCCTTCCAAACGGGAATCGAACCAAGTTACCCAGAGTTAGTGGCGTAAGGTAACTGATATTGCTCAAAGTCAACCAGAAATATCTCTTGTCGGTTAAATGAAGAACAGTGTAAAAATACTTTGTGTTCTACATTTAATGGACATAAGCTTCCACAAAGTTGTGCCAGAAATCATCGAATACAATTTTTTGTCAGCCCCGATGGCGGCGGGGTCGCTTGCTCTCACTTGCCAACCCAAAGGTCGCGGGTCCAATTCCCGCCTAGGTAGGTTTTCCTCCACCTTGAGCTTGCGTGTTTGTAATTGTCTTCAATGTCATGTTTAGTAGTTAGGTGGAAGAAGAAATTACAAAGTATTAATCTCACCCCATTGATGTCGTCAAATAAATAAATAAAACTAAAAATGTCATTCTTTCTCCTATCTACAAATTAAAAAATTTCCGGGATTTCAGATGAAATATCCGGGGTTGGATTAAAGACTTTTTGAACGGTGGTGTCCAAAGAGTAGTGATAGATGGAGT
Organism: Hetaerina titia; assembly: GCA_037158775.1. NCBI lineage: Eukaryota > Metazoa > Arthropoda > Insecta > Odonata > Calopterygidae > Hetaerina > Hetaerina titia. The sequence goes on from CM073773.1 coordinate 30,113,983, forward strand.
TAGCTCAATTGCACTCGAAGTTCCTGTAGGTGTTCCCCAGGGAAGTGTATTCGGACCTCCTTTATTCATACCTTACGTTAACGGCATTGACTCCGTAGTCACTCGTAAGATACGTTTATATGCCGTTGATGCAGTGGTTTACCGTAATATCCGTGATCTTAGGGACACAGCGGGCACTTTATCAGATGATCTTAATGCTATACAACGCTGGTGCGCACTTGGTAATTAGATTTATTACCATAGGCCGTGCAGCGTTAATGCAGGAGCTAGACTTATAAAAGATAAACTTATAGATGATAAGACTTATAAATGATAAACTTAGTAGCGTATCCAAAGTGATTGAAGCAGCTAGGTTGGGAGTCACTCACGGAGTAAAGGTTAAATTACAGATTGAAGCTCTTGCATAAATTGGAAGTTTCTTTAGCAGTGATGTTGAAAATGTATCAAAACTCCCATCGTACTACGGTAGGAGAGATAATATCAATAAAGTTGGAGAGATTAAGTGTAGAACTGATAGATGTAAAATGTCATTTTTTGACCGCATCATGTCATAACATAGTTCGACCGCGGTTGGGTCATGTCCGGGTAAAATTATTCTGGTGTTTATTTACCCTGTGCCACAAACCCTGGCGGTGGATTGCAGGGTATATATAAATATATGAATATCTACCTTTCTCTGAATTTCTCTCCTGTTTGACGAAAAAGGAGAAATACGATAACTCGTTTATCCGTAGGATGAATGGTAATAAAGTTATGTATGAATCACGTGTTTCCCATTGGGGAGCAGGTGAAAGTCACATCGGGCTAACTGGATTTATTTTTTCACATATTTTACACCAATCCGAAAACAGCACTTTGTCCTTTAGATCAGATTTTAAAAACATTATGATTTACAATAGAAACAATTACAAACATCAAAGTCCTAGTTAGAAATAAACCCACCTAGGCGGGGAGCCAAACCCGCGACCTCTGGGTTGGGAGGAGAAAACGTTACTCCGCCACCACCGGGGTCGGGATAATGAGAAACGAGCTTCACATTGCTTATATAAAGATATTCAGAAACAAAATTTACGATGTACGGTCGCGTATTATCGTGATAGAACATCCCGCCTGTTGCTTTTAAAGGTGGCCTTTTGCATTTCATATGCCCTCCGAAAAATGTCAGCATATCCTTATAGTTTGCCCCATTTACAGTTGTGTCTACTGTTTCAACATACTGATGCAACATTCTCTATGTATCGAAAAATGATATGAAATGCGCTTCGCCTTTTTTTTGATGTTGGTGATGCCGGATATTTCCACACAACAGCTTTGCTGTTTGCTTTGTGGATCAAAATGATGTTATTAAGTTTCATCTGCAGTTATGATATTCGAATGAAACTCTTCAGCTTTATGCAACATGAATTTCAACTGCGAACACACCTGCCGGAGAACTTCCTGTTGATCAGATGTGAGCAGTCCCGGAATTGACCGTGCACAAACATGTCTCATGTGCAGTTTTTCCTGTTACCAATTCGTTGGTGGCACTCAGTGAAAATTTCAATGTTTCCGTTGTGGCTTTTAACCCGATGATGCTGTGGTTTACCGTGATATCCGTGATTCTGAGGACACAGCAACTCTGTCTGATAACTTTAATGCTATACAACGCTGGTGCGACACTTGGCAATAAGAATTAAACTTTAAAAAAGTCCGTAGTCATAAATTTTTGGAAAAAAAGCAATTCCCACCCGAACACCTACTGCATTAGGAACACCGAAATAGAACGGGTAGACTCAATTAAAATCCTAGGCGTTACCCTCACTCACGATCACCCGGGTGAAACATACGAAGAATATGTGGACAAGGTAACAAAAAATTAGGATTTATTAGAAGAGTACCTGGTAAATGTGATGAAAATGTCAAAGTGAAATGACATCTGCCATTAGTTAGGTCTCATTTAGAATATGCTGCAATATGGGATCCTCACGAAGTTGGATTAATTGCCGAATGGGATCGCGTGCAGCGTAGAGGAGCTAGATTTGTAAAACGTTGTTATGATAAACGCGTATCGAAAATATTAGAGCAGCTAGGTTGGGAATCACTCAATGGGGCGAAGGTTAAATCACAGATTGAAGCTCTTGTATAAATTGGAAGGAGGTTTCTTTAGCAGTGATTTTGAAAATGTATCATTACTCCCATCGTACTACTGTAGGAGAGATCATGTCAATAAAATTAGAGGGATCAAGTGTAGAGCAGATAGATTTAAGATGTCATTTTTTCCACGAACGATAGGTGATCATAATAACATTGTCCGAACACGGTAGGGTCATGTTCGGGTAAAAATTATTCTGGTGTGTATTTACCACACACCTTGTAGGTGGCTTACAGGGTACACAGGTAAAACAAATGATATTGCTGAACAAGTAGGAATGCCGCAACATTACTAATGTATGTATTAGTTGCCGAAATTTCCAATAAATGTAGTTATAAATCTGGATGAATCTTATGACAACGAACAAGTACTTATTCTAAATTAATGAGGTAAATGTATGTCCATTTATGTTTGCATATTTTCTTTGACAGAAAACGGCCTAGCAAATGTGTACGAGTATATAAGAGATATTATTTTTCTGGATTTAGCGGGAGATACTATGCCATTGTATCAGGGTTTTACAGGAGGTTTGTATCTATCTCCTCCATTTTCGGGTTCTTCAATTAATTTCCAATCTTTGCTATGTATTCTCCAAGAGAGCTCTCTACGCTTGATGCCTACTTTGCCGTAGGCATTAATAACAGTATTTGTTTTCTTGTCTCCCCATCAGTGTGTAATATTTTGAAATGAAACCATGCGCTCAGCAGAAATAGAAAGATAAAATCTCTCTATTCACTCCCACATCCCGGTTTTGTCGCTTTGTTTTACTGTTTGTTATTTCTATGAAAATTATTATTGTAATAACTACGCTAATTGTAGTCTTGCTGATGTTTGTGTCCTTACATGTTGTTATATGTGTCACTATAAATTGGCAATCCTGCTGTATTTGCACAATTTTACCATATAAAAATAAATAAATGAATTCACTGAATTATATTTATATTGAAATCATCATTTTGTACTTCATTATTTCCCATCATTGGTTATCACCCCCGACTATTGTCAGCTCAAACTTAAAATATCCACTCACAATCCCTTTTCTACGCATACATAAAACATTTGCGTCACGGTTTTCTTCTTTCAAAAGGCATCTTCCATTATTTCTTCCACATATTCTATTCATTGTCTTCTTCTCAAGCTCACCCCATCCATACTTTCCTCCGTAATCGTTTCTTCGACCTAGAACCATTGGTATATAATGAGTATAATTGTGGTATACAATTGTTAGAATAAAATCTATATTCAACCCTGTTATCTCTCGATCGGATCCCAAAGTCATAACATGTGCAATGAAAAATGGAATGCGACCTTAATCCTGGGCCAGCGCCTCTCTCGGCGGGGGTGGAAATTAGCCGATGGCATTCTTTCGCTGGTTGTTGTTGCGCGCCGACGCCATCTTCGTCGTCGTCATTTGAGACAGTAATGGAGACGATATTAATAAGTACGGCCTCGACAGAGCAAAAGAGCCCCCCACCCCCTTTATCGCCGCTTCCAATCGACAGATGGGCGGTGGAATTGCGAGGGGATGGGGCTGCGGTAGGGGTGGACCAGAGGTGTCAATCAAGGGCAGAGCGTGTCCATCCTTCCCCCTCCCCTTTCCACGTTCGAGGGGCGTGGATATCTGGGCCTGGTCTTAGAAGAGAAACACCCCAGGGGGACTTCTGGGCCCCCAAAATATTTTGATCGTCACCTGTTGGCGGAGGACCGTTTAATGATTATTATAATCTCGGGTGATGACTTCCGCTCTCCCTCGTTGTCCACCTTCCAAGCAAACACGGTTCCCTCACTCCTTCAACAACGAAGATATCTCACTCATCGAGACCCTTACTTTTATTATGCAGTAGTTAACCCAGCAAAGGTCCCTGCTTCGTGGGGAGAGGACGTTGGAGGCGGTAGAGGGCGAGGCCCAAGCGGCGAATGGACTCGTAGGATGTGACTAAAATAGCAGTCTGTTGGGGAGATTGACTCTTCCATGGATTGAGTTCCTGCTGCTCACCTATTGATATTCGTGATCATGATTTGATTGCAATTGATGGCGATTGATATCGATTAATGCGACCAAATCGTTCTCATCGATCTATCTACACCTAAACAATACCCTACAAACCGCCGCAAGGACGTGTGGCGGGGGGTGTTAGGTCACCAAACATGGATGCATTACACAATCCCAATCATGTCACCTATACACAAAAAATAGTTTGATCATGCACTCGAAAAATGCTTATCATACGAGAGGAAGTATACTTACATGCAACAATATTCAATAACAGGACACGTGTGTTCAAATCATGCTGCAGAACTATTAAAAAGTTGGGTGCATAAAATAAATAAAATAACATGCATGATGTGGACAAATAGATAAACTGACAGTTCTAATTATCTCATGCGCGATTGCTGTCATATCTAATTTGATCCCTAATTATTCGTGGAAAAACCGCATTTTAAATCTATCCGTCCTACTATCTATCTCCCTAATTTCACGTACATGATCTGACCTACCATAGTAAGTCGGGGTCTGTAATACGTCTATAATATCGTCGGATTAGTGACCTGCCGAAAATTTACGCATAAGATTTAACCTGTATTTAAGCCTACGGTGAATTAGTTACTCCCATCCTAATTATCCCAATGGTGTCGTGGCACTGCTACCTTGCTCATAACAACTTTTCACAAACCTAGCCGCTCCAAGTTAAAACGTTAAGCCTACATCGTGAGGATCCCATGCCCACACAACATACTTAAGGTGGGGCCAAACTAACGTGAAATAACAAAGCTCCATGACACTCTCATTACAATTTCCAAGTATCCTTTTTATGAATCCTAACTCTTTATTTGCTATCCCGCCAATTTCACGACTGTGTTTTATTGTTATTACAACTATTGTGGAATATAGTTATTAAAGTATATAAAGCAGCTCTCTTTCTTGCATAGGTGTCCTGAATTGAGGATCCTGTGAAAAAAACCCAAATTGATAGATCAGATTATATATACACTGATTATGCGGAGAAGTTAATCCCTCGCCAAGTACCGATTTGAAACAATCGCAGAGTGACACTCAAACGGGGTCTAGAGAACAGTACGGCAATCCTAATACAATCCGAAACTAAGAGAAATACACGCATATATCTACATTTCCTGTAGTAGCGTCAACATAAGGAGTTCTTTCGCCAAACTGAATGCAAAACACGTGTGCCGAACTTCGAATAGTTAGCGTATTTCGGCCCTAAAGGAAGGTCCACTATCGATGTTGGAGTGAAAATGAGCGGACTGCGCAAAGCTCACATTTTAGGGATGTCTTGGGGAGGGGGAAAGAAGGTAGTCAACAATAAAGGGTAAGTATCCTTAGATTAGTTAAACATCTTGGCCAATCATAGTGTAAAAATTGGGACACTATCTGATGATTTGTTTGAATAATAACTTTAATCCAGCGATTCCGCTTTAAGGGCAGAAAAGACGGATCGATTTCATAATGAAAGACAATACGAGTACATCGTTTAACCAGGAAACATTTGTGAAGAGATAAAAAAGAATTACTAAGTAAAATTTCAAGAAACTGCGGGAGATGCCGCAACAGTAACTTTTAACGGAGTCATCCGCTAACATGAATTTAAATGCAACAATTTCAGAGTGTACAAATTTTTACACTCTGAAATTGTTGAATTGATTACCAAGTATTTTTTTCAGCACCTGGCAAGCCACCACTAGGGCGTGTGGCAGGGGGTGAATACACACCAGACTAATTTTGACCCGAACATGACCCTACCGCGGTCGGACAACGTGATCCAGATCCCTTATCGTTCGCTGAAAAAATGACATGTTAAATCTATCTGTTCCACACTTAATCTCTCTAATTTTATTGACTTGATCTCTCCAACTGTAGTACGATGGAGGTAATAATACATTTTCTACATCACTGCTGAAGAGACATTATATAAAAAAACTCTTATTGTTATTTCTATTGCTACTTGTTAAAATTTGTTATTGTTGTATGTACGCGTCCTTATTTGCATGTTGTTTCATGCTACACTTTAAATTGGCAAGTTACTGCTGTAGGCGGTTATATTTCCAAACATATTATTATTAGGTAATCTACCGGTTAAGATAGGTTTTTGGATGGACACAACTATCAAATAAACATTCTGTGACTCCCCACCTAGCAAACTAATCTACTATATCAGGTCCCTCTTCATCTCAGATAAGTCCATTGGGGATGTTACGAATGTGCTAACTGAATGATTTTTATGGAGCATAAAATGCCCATGCAAACGTTTTACCTTGGATAGTTATTAAGGTAAATGAGAATTTTAAAGTTATGAAATATGAAGACGATTATTATTATTAGGTAATCTACCGGTTAAGGTAGCTTTTTGGATGGACACAACTATCAAATAAACATTTTGTGACTCCCCACCTAGCAAACTAATCTACATGAGGTCCCTCTTCATCTCAAATAATATATATATATATATATATTATTATTATTAGGTAATCTACCGGTTAAGGTAGGTTTTTGGATGGACACAACTATCAAATAAACATTTTGGGACTCCCCACCTAGCAAACTAATCTATATCAGGTCCTTCTTCATCTCGGTGTACTTCTTTCCTCCCTTCATCCCGTCCAACATCCCTATCCTGTTCCTACCCTTACCTCGCTTGCCCAACATTCTCCCCTCTATTACCCTCTTCAACATTCCACTACCGCTCAATACGCCTTTCATCCATTTTTCCTGCCTCCATAGGATTTCTCTCAACAAACCCCTCTCCTCCCCCACCATTTCTAGTACTTCCTCATTTGTTTTCCTTTCGGTCCATTTCACCTTCTCCATATATATATATATATATATATATATATATATATATATATATATATATAATAAATGAATAAGAGGGACCCAGCCTAAATATTCCAACATACATGTGACGCTTATTCGCTTCTCGCAACAATTTTTAACAAATCCGCCGGATTTTCTTTGAACCTTGTCCAATTCCTTAACTGATGTTTTCTCCCAAGTGTCCAAAATACTTGCCGCGTACTCCTAATACCACTTATCTAAAGCGAGTCCTCCTTTTCATTAAATTTTCCAACATAACCAGGAATACTTGCTAGATAGAAAAATTATTAAAGGGAATTTATCGTAGAAGGCTGTGAGTATAGATAACATTCCATACTACATAGATTTTAGCAGAAAGGGAAGAAATAATTCTCTGACTTCATTTATGAGGTTCAGATCAATAGTTTTTAGTTCAATCCATATTGATGCCCATCCCAAAAGTGGGAAAATAGCAGTAGGTGTGCGAGGACTATCATTGGACTATATTTTGAGTTTGAATTCCCATACTGCAACGATATTACATAGAATGACCAACAAAAGGAATAAAAAATAGAGCAAATCAATGATTAAGAGGATATGACTTTAGTTGTAGAGAGGGACGGGGTAAGCCAGAGTATTAATGATGTTACTGTTATAAAGGAACATCAAAGTACAAAACAAAATAATTTGTGTGTTTTATAGGAATAGACGTTTAACGAAGTAAACTAGACAAAATGAATGTTTAAATGATGTGAAACTAATCCAGAAACTGTGCATATTTCAGAGTTGAGGATTAGTTGTTACCAGGTCTGTTGAAAAACTTACCGAGCTTTTTGAATAGCGCACCTCCATTTGGTTGTTCTTAATCCACTTCAAGGTGTTTTTTTTGAAAAAAACTTTCCTTTTAACTGACTTTAATCACTTTGTTGATGATTTGCGGCCGTTCATGTGAAGGGGTGTTCGAGGAGTGCGGCAAAATATCGAATCCGAGGAAATGAGGTCTTTGAAGGAGCAGCGTTGTTCTGTGAAATCTGCGTGAAACTCTTCAAACCCTTCACAGGAACTTTTGATTTGATTACAAGGCTTGTGATGAGGGTGCTTTGAAACATAATGAGTGGTTTACCCGGTTCAAAAAGTTGGAGAAATCAGTGGAAGATGACGAGCGTTCCAAAAGGCCATCTACGTCAACTGATGCCACACATATCGAGAAAGTGAACGATCTCGTTCGTGCAAATCGACTTTTGACTGTCACGGATCTTTCAGTAGAGCGTGGCGTCTCGATTGGTGTGGGCTAAGAAATCCTAACTGAGAAATGTAAAGTGCATCGAGTGGCCACCGAAGCCGGGCCTCGCCTATTGCAGAAGATCAGAAACAACGTCGAGTTCAAGACTCTTAGGAACTCTTCGATCGAGCTGAAGAGGATGATACCTTCTTGTCCAGGATCATAACAGGTGATGAGTCATGGTTTTATGGATATGACATCGAAGCAATAGTGCAATCTTCACAATGGCATGCTAACACATCTCTCTGCTCCAAAAAAACTCGACAAGTTTGCTTGAGTGTCAAGGTGATGTTGACTGTTTTTTTTCGATGCAGAGGGGGTTGTGCATCACATATACCTGCCTAAAGGCCAGACGATAAACCCAGAGTACTACCTGGGCGTTGTGAAACGCCTAAGAGGGAGAATCAGACGAAAACGGTCCGAACTTAGGAGGAGCGGCGAGTAGTTTTTCCAACACGACAATGCGCCGGCTCGTATAATAAAACAAATGTAATGAAATTCTTGAGAGGTAGGAAGGCTAAGATAAATATTAAAGTGGAGGTTCGTAAACTAAAACAGGTGGAGCAATTCAACCGTTTAGTTAGTGTTTTGGATGAGTATTGGCAGGGTATTAGAGATTTAAAAAGAATAATTGCGTAAGGCCTGGAAGCGTTAATAAAGGGGTAGGAGTTGATGACTGACACATAAGCAAACACGACGCAAAATGACCAATGAAAAACTTAATGTGCAGCGTAGTTTTGTATGACTCATAAACTTGGCCGTTAAGGCAAAAAGACGAGACATTCATTAAACAATTGGGTAGTTTTCAAATGTGGATGTGATGTAGGTGATGACATTCCGGGCATGGTAGTGGAAGAGAGGGCAGTTGGGAGAAATTTGAAGAAGGCATGGCAAGTAATTGCAGAAAATACAGAGGCAAATGAGTGCTGAAGGCTGTAATAGAAGGGAAAACGGTGGACAAGTGAGATAGGAGGAAGAAATGAATCGGTATTTTGGGTGGAATTAAAGGAGGTAGAATTAACATATATGCTATGGTAATGCGGAGTATGGTCATTAAGAATTTATTTTGTCATGATAGTTAGGTCTAACGAGTACAGCACTCTGTACCACCAGGACCCAATGATAACCAAACCTCTGCCGGTAGGCTACCTCTAATATTTTTCCTTTCCTCTTAATTTAAATTTAATATAAATCCTTTCTTAATTTATGAGAGGGGGGTAATCAATTAGAATGGAAAGTTTGACTGTTCTGAGTGGATGGTGATAGTGGTGGAAATGTAAGGCAGGTCTTCAGTTTTTTCCTATCCACCATCATCTACATTGACGCAATACTACGCAAGCCGCCGAAAGGGAGTGTGTCGGGGGTGTTAAGACTCTTATATTATACATACAATATACAAAATCATTTGAGCACGGACACACGCACATACATTCCAATACATGGTGAATAAATGAATTAGTGTGTTTTACTAAATCATTACATCTACCCATTACCCCGAAAGCCATGCATGCACAATCCCAATCATGTCACCTCTACACATATATTAGTTTGATCATGCACTCGAAAAATGCTAAATATGCGAAAGAAAGTACTTACATGCAACAACTTTCATTAACAAGATACGTGTATTCAAATAGTGCTGTAGAACTATTAAAAAGATGGGTGTATTAAATAAAAATAATAACATGCAAGATATTGACAAATAAATACACTACCAATCCTAATGATCTACATGATTGCTATCATATCTATTTTGATCTCTAATGTTACGATGAATATACAAGATTTTAAATCTATCAGTTTTACAGTAAATCAGCCTGATTGTCCTTTGGTGATATGATCTACCCGAGGTAAGTCAATACATTTCAGTCTTGAAGGTATTTAGGCGCTTGGGTACGATTTTATTATGTTTTGCGTATCGTGCAAGGGAATAACGAGTACTTGAATCTGTACCTATGATGATTGTCTATCGCTCTCATTCTATCCCGGTGGTCGAACCTCCCTTCATATTTTGGAGCCATAACAATTGCCTCAGTGACGCAAGAGAACTAAGGTATCCTGTGACTTTCCCTAAAAGTCTATCATGCATTGACTGTATCAGTAGTAAGTACATATACACATACGCAACCTCTTCACATAACTCTCCCCTCTCCTCCTTAAACTCGCCTCCATCGTCATCAACCCGGTTCAAGCGACCGGACTGCTCGGCCCTCCCTCCACATATAGAGAGCCCTTCCAACTCCCCTTCCTCCCCCTGCCTCCGCCCATCCATCCCCTTTTTCCTCTCCTGACGGAAGGTAGGCCCTTTGACTCCTCAATCGTCGCACTCTCCTTCCTGCCAATCTCGTCCCTCGGTCGACAGCCGGCTGTTAATAGAATCCTTAGCGCCCGGCCGATGATGAATGTCGACCGGGCGAGCGGGAACCTTTTGTTATTCTAACTAAATTGATTAATCAGTCGTGAGTATGCGCTTAAATATTGGCAAATAAAATTTAAGCTTCGACCGAACTGTTTTTTGCTTCTCTACAATCTTAACGCCCTCCGAGTGAACCGTAATTAGTTTAATTGAACTGTTGAATGCCTCCAGCGATCTTTCTGGTCGTGGAAGCGCGTGGATTGAGCGCCGCTGTCTCTTGCGATCTGGGCGATCTGTTCGTGGCAGAATCGTTAATGAAGGTGAAAGTTGAAATAATTAACCGAGACAAATAAGCTAACGAAGGTTCCAAATTCTGTTGGGTTAACGTGAAATAAGCTTAGAGGGTAATCCACAAGCCGTTGTCGTTACACGACCTATTTGGTATCCTTGGGAGAAAACTTGGCAAAAATAATTGGATAATGTCCAGAGAAAATCCGCCAGATACGTTAAAAATTATTATAATAAGAACACAAGTGTGACAGGTCTCTTGGGGAATTTAGGCTGGGAGCCACTTGTGATACGAAGGGAACACGTGAGACTTAGACTTTTAGATAGGTTCAGAACAAACTAGTTTAACGATCACACTAAAGGAATTATTATCGCTCCACACTATTTAGGTAGATTAGGCCATAAAGGTAAGATAAGGGAGATGAATTCGAATACAGCTAGATACAAATACTCATTCTTTCCCCGAGCAATCAGGAATCATAATAGTAAGAAACCAGTCATAATAGAAATAGTAAAAACATTTGATTTACAAGTCAGTATAAGATTAAATGCTGCGTAGATATAAGGTATACAGGTATTCTTAGGTTCACGTGCATGTTAGTTGATAGTTTATGTATTTGCATGTCTGAAGGTTAAAAAGGTTTTTGCATGAATGTATACCATGCTTTGTTTGTGGATTGTATAAATTTGTGGCTTTTGCATGCGGTTTTTTTCTTAATTACGGGTGGTGCCCTAACACACCCCGCCACATACCCTCGCGGCGGTTTGAGGGTTGTTAAGTAGATGTGTATACGAATGTGGTTATTATAAGACATCTATATGATACCCTGCAATCCGCCGCAAGGGCATGTGGCGGAGGGATTTTGGTCACCACCCGTAAAAGAGAATAAAACCATGTGCAAAACCAGCAAATTTATGTCAATTCACGCCCACAGAGGCTTATGTATTCATGCAAAAAAATTTTACCTTTCACACATGCAAATACATATACCAGTGACTAATATACACATGCACATACACCCACGACTTTATATTATGTCTATGCAGCGTTTAATCTCGTTTTCTCTTGCAAATCGAATGTCTTTGCAATTTTTATATGTTGACTTTAATTTATTAATATCATAGTTCCTGAGAGTCTGGGGAAATAACAAATATTTGAACATATCTGTACTGTAGTCTATCTCACTGCCATCTATAATTAAAAGGTTCATGTCAATATAGAAAAAAGGTAAACCATGTATACATACTCATTCACATTCTGAAGCTAATTATGGAGTAGATCAGGAAAATTGGGAACATATTTCAAAGTAATTAAAAATTGACAATTTACAATGAGACAACAATCCGTATCTGCCACTACGTTTTATATAAATATAAAATGAACGTACCTACTACGGTCGTGAAGCAATGGAGAACAAAATAGCCGATACCGTTAACTTGATTTGCCACTAGTGCTAATCAAGTTTATGGTCTCGACAATTTCGTTTTCCAATATGTTTTAATCTTCCGATTTGGAAATCTCCGAATTGTTCACGGAGTAACGTGTATCGTAGTACAATTTTCTATTTTCGTAATGTGTTGGAGGAAATCAAAAATGAATCAATGGTACCAGGAAGTGAGCTCAACAAAGAGAAGAAGCGAAATAAAAGAGAGCGTTTAATTAGGTAGTGATAATCTGGGATGGGGCATGTGGAGTAATGAGTGTGTGCAGGTGGGTCATGGAGGTACTCTGAAGTTGATGAGGGAGAGCAGTCCGGGGGAGTCAATAACAGAGTTAATTCACGGACTGTCCTAAAAATAAGTAGAATGATTTTTTCCACCAATGCAAATGGCTGTAGTGAGGTGGTTTATGGTGGAAAAGGTGATGGAAAATCTTGGGAAAGTTCTGCGAAATAAGTCAGTTAACTGTGGACCTTAAGTGTGCGCGTACTGCTAGACTGAACCCCTGTTCGATGGTCACGTCACGAATATAGTACACGATTCCACTTTCCATGGAGCAATGATATGCAATAAAATTGGACATTCAGTTTGAACAATTGGGTTTCGAGACCATGACCATGGTTAAGAATGCTTATGGAGATGGAGGTGTATCCCAAATGATGGCTTTCTGCTTGCACAGAATATTCTGAGAGGATAACGGGGAGGTTGACGATGAGAAATGCCCTGGACATCAACCAAAACAACACAGTGTGATGAAAATGTGCAAAGAGTGACAGATGCTCAATTTCGATTGACCTCCATGGGTCAGGATGTTAACAGAAGAGTGTAGCATTCTGAACACCAGAGTGTATTTCATTCTTATAAAAGATTTAGCCATGAGAAAGGTGTGCCAAGATGGTCCCCAAGGTTTTGTCAGTAGACTGCTTGGGTGACAATCTTGCCTTGGACATCTTGGACGACTGTGAAAGTGATTCGATGTTTTAAGAATAGGTGATTACTAATGACGAGACATGGATCTTTGAGTACGACCTAAGTATAATGCCTTTGGGTACGATTTTGGACCACTGGATTATGTCAAAGATGCTACAACGACGTGCCTGAACGAGGGTCCTGTTGATGTTTTTACAGAAGGCATACCACAACTGGCGGAGGCACTGGCATTGGTGTGTCGAAACATAAGGGTGATCTTATGAAGAATTTGAGCAATTTGGACTTTGATCTGCAATCAATTTTTTGCCCAGATTTATTCTACTTATTTTTGAGACAGCCCTTGTAGTGTTGTAAAAAAGCTGAAATCAGATTTTACCATTTGGTTGGGTAGGTTCGATGTGGAAAGTGAAGACAAAATTACATTTGTGGTCACATTGCGGGGATCGGGGACCCGGTATTTTATTATTTTCGTGAAGAAATTAGTAACCCTTTTGAGTGTAGGCAAGTTAGCAGGTATTGACATCGGCCAGATGGGTGACCAATAAGTTATGAGCGGAAGCACAATCCTGGAAAATATGAGTGCAATGCTCGGAGACCACTTATTTTCGTGAAGCGGTAGAGAACATCTAATAAAGACTCCAAATAATCTAATAGCTCCATTTCTGACTGGATGTGCCCATTGAAATTAAGGTTAGAATCTGTTACTTGATTCTCGAAGACAGCTGCCAAGATGGGAATAGGACACGAGCTCTCATTTGGCATAGATCGACTTGTCATGGTAACAAATTACATTGGTTGATTATACCAATTTGATAAAATAAGAGAGAAAAATTGTCTCATACAGATTCAAGCACTCGTTATTCCCTCGCACGATGCGCAATGAGAACAAATTGAGCCCTTAGGCCCAAAAAATTCAAATGATCTAAAATATTAGGGCTCTCAACAACCAGCACAACATTCGAGTTAGATCCGTTTGGCGATGAAGTTTATTTTAAGTCCCAAATTAATATGAAATGAAGTCTTAGTTTTTTCTAATATCCATATATCTAGGTTCATTTCCACTGTCTTTCAAATTGATGATTTTGGTGAAGACAGTAAAATCGAAAACTGCACACCCTTGATTTCTCGCCTCTCCACGTGAAGATGAGAAATCCTAACGACATTACATGCCCAGAAAGCAGTCTCCAATTACGTTTCAGAGGATCCCTCAGGGCAAAGCCAAAGAATACGAGCGAGCATTTTCAAATGCCAATCTCTCATTGCTGGAGGAACACTGCAGGAGCAAACTTGCAGTCTGCTCACTTCGATTAGGTTGGCAAGGTGACTAGGTGTGCCGGATTCATCCCCACAGAGTGCGGGTTTGAATCCCGGTCGTGGCAAAATTTTCAATTGATATCCTATTTCTTGCTTTCCCAACATACTCTCCTCTATTCCATGATTTTACATTCTAAAACCATAATATCATGCTCTAAAAAAATTATTGAATAAATATATTCTGTATGAGAATCAAAATATCATAGGATGGAAAACTTCTAACAGGCAGATTCAATACTTAACAAATAATAGAGGCATTGCCATAATCGATTTTGAAGCAATAGTTTATTTTTTTAATTTCTCAGTTTGGAATGGAAATTCAATGACTCATAGAAATAATGCTATCCAGTGCATGGCCAAAAGTAACGAGAAAAATAGTGCGAAATATTAAATTTAAAGCTTAAATACAACGGTAACTAGATAAGCATCTCGAGTTGCAACATTTAGGATAAGGGAATTAAAAAATATTTCCACTATATATTTTTTACGGATTTCCAGCTGCGTTTTTATGATATTTTCAAAGTACTCATCGTTTCGTTCTAGTACAGAGTGCGGCGTCAGGAGATGGCTGACGAGTTCACTTTCCATGACCCCTTATATGCGCCTCCCTAAGATGGGCCTTGCTTCACCATCGCCATTTGCATCACTCAGCCAACACGTAACGTACTCGACGGCTCGAGTCCCCCTCCAGAACCAGGAGCCATCGAGATGGCGCCACCGCCTCCCTTCACCATCAACTCACCGCCTCCGGCGTACGCACCAAACCAAATGTCTTCAACACGAGAATGTCTGCTTGAAAGGTGAAGGTAGAGGTCATCTTCCATACACGAGGGATGCAAAACTTTTAACGTCTTAAGGCTTAATATAGAGCGTATTCCAAGTGTATAAAGAGCGTATTTCAGCTGTGGAAAAGAAGCAGTGGGTGGGGAAATCCGAGTAGGTTGTACCACTCCTTAGATCAGAGACTTGGA
The DNA here is from genome assembly GCA_037158775.1 of Hetaerina titia. Lineage (NCBI taxonomy): Eukaryota > Metazoa > Arthropoda > Insecta > Odonata > Calopterygidae > Hetaerina > Hetaerina titia. Next base: position 30,129,508 of record CM073773.1, read on the forward strand.
AATGCGGAGAAGAGAATGTTGTTCTTAGAAACCTGGTTTGGGAGATTTTCGGTAATAGTCAAATCGTGGGATACTACTTATTTTCGAAGTGAGAAAGTAAACAACTCATTCTTCAACAAATAATGAATTATACACAAGGAAAATTTCTTATCGAGCACCATGCGAAATGGAGAATCAGATGTGTATAGTATACGTTTTTCAAAATCCGTGTGTATTACAGTAAGAATATCAGGGTAAGTTGAAAATGGTACCCTTCGAGAAAGGAAAAGTGAAACACACACAGAACCAAGTGTAATATTTTAGTAGTTCGTATTTTTAGTACAATGAACGCCACCGCTATAGTGTATGGCATGGGGTGAATACACACCAGGCTAATTTGATCAGAATATTTTTACCCTTACCGCGGTCGAACCACGTTATTCTGATCCATTATTGTTCGTTGAAAAAAATGACATCTAAAATCTATCTGTCCATTAATCTAATTGCATTGACATAATTTCTTCCTCGGTAGAACGATGGCTGTAATAATATACATTATCAACATCATTGCTAATGAGATATTCTTCCAATTTATGCAAGAGATTCAATCTGTAATTTAACCTTCGGTCCGTTAGCGATTGCCAGCTAGTTCCTCTAATAATTTTGGTACGCTGCTCAGTTTACAATGGCAACGTTTTATAAATCTAGCTCCTCTAAGGTGCACGCGATCCAATTCGGCAATCAATCCAACTTTATGAGGATCCCATAAATTAGCAGCAGCACAAGAGAAGACCACAAACTCGATTAAACAAATTATAAATGATGAGAAATTTTTAAGCTTTTATGACATTTATTGGTATCAATTTTGCTTAATTCTTAATTCATAGCAGGACATGATCTAAATTGAATTCCCCTATGCAATTTTGAAAACAGAATATTAAATTTAACTTATCATACAATCGTAAGAATACTACATTTTCACAATGCCTACATATATCGCAACATAGCGGTTTGGAAGGAAGTAATGATCGCAATGAAAAAGCAATAGAATTCTGATGAATACACGGGATGATCATGATAAACAGTTTAAACAGACAATAAACGTAACATGGGAAATTGCCAGGCATTCAGAAAATTATCAGTTAGAGACTTTATTATGATTAGGTGTAGATTTAGGAAAAGCATGATTAATTCGCAGTTTACCGGGAGTGGTTGCGGATTCAGATCATAATATAGTATTAATGAACTCAAGGTTCAGATTCAGGAAGATGAACAGGACAGACGGTTAAAGATATGAATGTAGAGTCATTAACCGCAACAACAAAAATGATTATCGGCAGTCTATTGAGAGAATAAGGAATGAGGAAATGGGGATGGGATGAAAAAAGAAAAATGGAAACCAATCAATAAAATGATATCGACAGCCACACAAGAAATTATAGCAACATGAAATAGGAAAATGACAAGGAAACCATGGACTACGGAAGAGATTATTAGAAATATAGACTATAAAAGGAAATGGAAGAATGTAAATCTACATCTATACAATATACTGCAAGACTGCACAGTGCGAAAATGGAGAGAGCTAGCATAAAGGACCGGTGAAATTAGCGTGCAGTGCAGAAAGTGGAGAGCAGTATTAAGAAGAAAAAGTGGAAATAAGTGCATAATATTAAAGACATTTTGAAAGTCTAATTGAACCAAGAAAGACCGAAGAGAGTATGTAAAAATATGTTAGAGGGCCTACGACCATATGTTATATAGATAAGATATTAGGGTAGTAGTTGTAAATACAAAGAGAGTGTAAGACGTAGATGAGGATTGCGTATTGTAGTTCTACGTAACATGGGACGAAAAGTTATTATGGACTAATTCGTAACACTAATGAAGGAGGGTTTTGGCTGGAAGATTTCCTCAGATCAGTGTCAATTATCTTCCCATAAAATGGAAAGGTGAATATTTGAGGAATAAATACCAAGTTTGATTCCACAGGCAGCTAAAGTGGTTCTCAGGACCATCAACAAGAGGCTGGAGGGCAGGGTAAATGATTACTTAGGTAATGATCAGTTCGGATTCAGGAAGGGGAGGGGCATGAGTGTTACCATAGCAGTAATAAGGTAACTAATAGAGAGGAACGAAGAATACAAACAGGATGTGTTACTTTATTTTGTAGATTTCGGGAAGGCATTCAATGAAGGAAATTGGATAGAATTATTGAATGCACTGCAGAAAATAGGAGCCGAGTGGAGAGATAAGAGACTTATCCGCAAACTGTTCGTCTCAAGACTGCTGAGTTGCAAACGGTGGAAGGAGAGTTGGGCTTGGCAGTGTTATGGAAAGTGGTTAGACAGGGGTGTCGATGTTCACCATATGCTTTTCAACCTACCCATACCTGTCGCTCTTGCCCACTTCTCGTAAAAACGTTTTAGAAATCACTTGGTTTGTCTCATATTCTTTCCAATTACTTGATGACTCCCACGATCTCAATTACTTTCCGCGTATTCCGGACACGTCCACTTAATGCCTAACAACACCACTTTTGCACCCTTTCATTACATTTGCATACACTCCTTTTATTGAAACCTTCTCTTTTTTAATGCTGACTCGCATATTCTTCTGGGTTCTCTACTCCATCGAAGGTAAGTGTAACACCCAGGCATTTGAGATATTCCAATTTGCTGAATTGTATCTCATATATTTTATCATTTACGTGGTTTACCAGTTTTCTCTTTTTCTAATTCTTAGTTCTGTGCATTATATGATACTTAATTATAATTCCCTCCCATGGACTACAACCTTGTCGTGGTGGAAGGGCTTGTGTGTTCCGATGACCCCTAGAGCTGTGTTGGCGGGAGTAAATATAATTGCTCCTGGTAGGGTCACCCATGCCAGATAGGTCGAAGGTTAGGAGCCAGACGAAAGGTAGTCCACGCAGCGTCTGTTCCTCAGTGAGGCGGCTGCAATGGCGTCTGACCCCAGTGGGGCGGCCATTAAGTGATGGTGTCACGTTAAAAACACTATTGAGGAAGGCAACGGGAAACCACCTCAATTATGATTCCCAAGAATATAATGATGGGCACTATAGATAATATGAGTCCTGGCAACTACGGGACTCGGCCCAAGAGGCCGTGTGTCGTGCCCGGCAGCGGGAGAGGCAAGGCTTCCGCGGTCGTCATCCCACGAAACCCTTGCAGGTAAAAAAGAGCAGCAGCAGGGCAGAAGACGCAGAAGAAGACGAAAGTAGTTAGAATAGGAACATGGAACGTCAGGACAATGTTGAGGAGAGGCAAATTAGAAAATATTAAGCGAGATATGGAAAGAGGTAATATAGATGTTTTAGGTCTCTGCGAGGTGAGATGGAAGGATAGCGGGGATTACTGGAGTGACAATTATAGAGTGATATACAGCGGCGGGGACGAGAGCCAACGAGGGGTTGCCGTAATTTTAAATAAAGGGGTAGGAAGAAGCGTAGTCAGCATAGGGCAAGCGACAGATAGAATTTTACTCATAGAGATTAAAGCAGAGCCGACGAACTTGGTCATTGTTCAGTATACATGCCACCGAGCAACCCCAAGGAGGAAGAAGTCGATAGGATGTATGATGAGTTAGAGGCTATCATCGCGAGTGTTCCTGCAGGGAAACATTTGATAGTGATGGGGGATTGGAATGCGACGGTAGGCGAAGGAAGAGATGGGGGTGAGGTGGAGGATTATGGGTTAGGCACGAGGAATGAACGCGGGGAGAAAGCAATTGAATTCTGCAGGAGACAGGGGTTAGTCATTACCAACACATGGTTTAGACACCACAAAAGGCGTAGGTATACATGGAAAATGCCAGGTACTCAGAAAAGTATCAGTTAGATTATATTATGGTTAGGCACAGGTTTAGAAACAGTGTGATAAATTCGCACAGTTTCTCAGAAGCGGATGCGGACTCTGACCACAATTTAGTTGTTATGAAATGTAACGTTCGTTTCAAGAAGATAAGGCAAGGGCGGCGGGTTCGGAAATGGAATTTAGAAGCATTAAATGGATAAACGAGGAAGGAGTATCAGCAGGCTGCAGAGAAAATGATGGATAACGGTAAAGAACTGAGTACAATCGAAGAAATATGGGAATGTATGAAGAAAGGGATATTGGAAGCCGCTAAAGACACTATAGGAACCGTGAACGGGAAAAGGATAAGGAACCCATGGGTAACGGATGAGATGATTGCAAAGATGGATGCGAGAAGAAGATGGAAAAATGTAAACACAGAGTAGGGTAAAATGAAGTACAAAGAGTTAAACAATAAATTGAGAAGGGCCACAAATAAAGCAAAAGAAGAATGGTGGAAAACGCAATGCGAGGATATGGAAAATTTACAGAAGAAGGGTGAAATTGGTGCTCTATACAGCAAGGTTAAGTTATTATCGGGAAGTAAGAAGGCAAGATCTGTGCTAACAGTTAAAGATAAGTGGGGTAAGATAATAGTTGAACTAGGAAAAACCCAAGAGAGATGGAAGGAATATATATAGAAACACTGTATGGCAAAGAACTTAGGCCGACAAGGCAAGACATAGAAAAGGAACATGACGTAGAAGAAGATAGCTTAGGTCCAGGCATACTCAACGCTGAAATAGAAAGGGCATTAAAGGAGATGAAAGCAAATAAGGCGTGGGGGTGGACAACATTCCTGTAGAAATGTTGAAATGGTTAGGAAAATGCGGGAAGAAGGCCCTTAATGGACTGATTCGTAGTATCTATGAGGAAGGAATCTGGCCGGTAGATTTTGTGAGATCGGTGTCAGTTCCTATTCCAAAAAAGGCAAAGTCTACGTCATGTGAGGATTACAGAACAATAAGTTTGATATCCCACGCAGCTAAAGTTATTCTCAGGATCATCAACAAAAGGATAGAGAGTAAGGCAAATGATTACTTAGGGGATGATCAGTTTGGGTTTAGGAAAGGAAGAGGTACGCGGGATGCCATTACATTAATGAGATCACTAATCGAGAGGAATATGGAATACAATCAGGACGTTTTTGCCTGTTTTGTAGATTTCGAAAAAGCATTTGATAGAGTGAATTGGGAAAAATTACGTAATGCGTGTATTGCAGAAAATAGGAATGGATTGGAGGGACAGGAGACTGATCCGCAACCTGTACATGTCTCAGACTGCTCAGGTGCGAGTGGGGAACGGAGAGTCCGGATGGGCAGTGTTAGGACGAGGTGTAAGGCAGGGTTGCCCATTGTCACCGGTGCTGTTCAACGTATATGTAGAGGAAATGATTAAAGAGGCAAGGGAAGAACTGGAGGTAGGAATGAAAGTCAGAGGGGAGTTCGTAAAGTCGGTTAGGTTTGCTGATGACCAAGCATTAATTGCTCAGTCAGCCAAGGGGTTGCAAGCATTGCTGAGTGAATTGGAGGTTCAGTGCGATAAATATGGGATGAGAATCAACATTAATAAAACAAAGGTTATGCGATTTTCCAGAAAGAAAAAGGCTAAGCTAAATATTAAAATAGGCGGGGAAAAAATAGAGCAGGTAGAGCAATTTACATATCTCGGAAGTGTTTTGGACCAATACGGTCAAAGTGGTAGGGACGTAAGGAGAAGAATTGCGCTAGGCAAGGAGGCTTTCTCAAGGAGGAGGGAGCTGATGAGGGGGACGTTGAGTAGGGATGTTAAGACAAAACTCGTAAAACTCTGATATGGAGCGTAGCTATGTACGGCGCGGAAACGTGGTCACTGAAGCAGGAGGATAGACGTAGATTGGAGGCTTTTGAAATGTGGGTGTGGAGAAGGATGGAGAAGGTGAAATGGACCGAAAGGAAAACAAATGAGGAAGTACTAGATATGGTGGGTGAGGAGAGGGGTTTGTTGAGAGAAATCCTATGGAGGCAGGAAAAATGAATGAAAGGCGTATTGAGCGGTAATGGAATGTTGAAGAAGGTAATAGAGGGAAGAATGTCGGGCAAGCGAGGAAAGGGTAGGAACAGGATAGGGATGTTGGATGGGATGAAGGGTGGAAAGAAGTACACAGAGATGAAGAGGGTCCTGATGTAGTTTAGGTTGCTGGATTGGGTTTTGTTTGGAGTTGCAAAGTGTTTATTTGATAGTTGTGTCCATCCAAAAACCTACCCTAATCGGTAGATTACCTAATAATAATAATAATAATATATAAATATATAAATATTATAATTATTATTTATCGTAAATCATCAATCTTAAGCTTTAGCCATGATTCCTTACGCCCTCCGGTATACTCTTTAAGTCGCTTACGAGAGTATAACTACAATCTAAATGTTGAAACCATAAGTACATAGCAATACAGTGTACATTCTCAAGTGAGTATAAAAGCAATACAAATATATCAAGTCCATAATTCACTGCGTCGAATACAAATAAACTAATGTTGCTGCTAGCGAGAGAACGTAGGTCAATACTTACAGGGTTCGTCCGGAAAATAAGTGTACTGATTTTTTCCCGCCGCTCCAGGCGCGCCCAGCACCGCTCTGACGGGCTGCGATTGAAGGGGGGTATGTTGGCAAGCGACGCTGAAAAAGGCAGTCGGCTCTGAGCTGTGGTGTAGTGAGGGGCTCTGTTAACGCGAACCTCCACGCTCGACCCACGTCACGGAACGCGATGCCGAAGTTTTTGGAGCAGCGTTATTCCATCAAATTTGCGGTAAAGCTTGGGAAATCGTCTACAGAAACTGTCGGTATGATTAACCAGTCTTACGGGGAGTCAGCCATGTCCAGAAACATGATCTTTTGGTGGCACAAGATGTTCGTGGAGGGCAGAGAAGAGGTCGACGACGAACCACGGCCTGGACGCCCATCAACGACACTCACCGACGAAAATGTGCGAAAAGTTCGCGATGTACTGAACTCTGATCGTCGTCTTAGTGTTCGGATGATAGCAGAGCAGTGCAATGTGCCAAAAACAAGAGTGCACGAGATTATTAGGGACCAATTACAGATGGCGGTTGCATCACGACAATGCGCCGTCTCACACCGCGCTTGTCGTGTCGGACTTCTTGGCCAAGCACGGCGTGGCAACGCTGCCGCACCCACCCTACAGCCCGGACTTGGCACCACCGGACTTCTTTCTGTTCCCGAAGAAAAGAGGAGTTTGAAAGGAACGCGATACGGGACTTTGGACGCCGTCAAAGAGGCCGTGACGACGTGTCTTCGAGAGGTTCCCGATGATGCCTTCGCGGGAGCGTTCCAGGAATGGGAACGCCGCTGGAACAAGTGTATCGACTCACAAGGGTCCTATTTTGAGGAATATTAGCTTAAGATATGTAAAAGTGTAATAAATTTTTTTTCCTGAGCTCAGGACCCTTATCTTCCGGACGAACCCTGTAAGTGAGGAGTGACGTTTAATTTTACACCTGTCCTTGAATGAGACTGAATTCGGATATCTTTCCCGGTGGTTCATGATTAATACCGAATATGCCCAAAGAAATATCACGACAGCAAATCTGTTCGTGTAACGCGATTCATCTATATTTTAAACATTACTCTACATTCCAATGGCAAGGGATGTGGCAGTGGGTGTATCCATACCAGGAATGCACAGCACGCGAAAGACTGAGTTCACACATCGCACATGTAAAAACGCAGTAATCAACTTGTAGGTCGGTTTGGTAGCTGATGATAGAGTTCACCCAGCACTAAGGACGAAGGCGTGTGAAATTCACACATCAGGGTAATAAGGGGGCCAGTTCCTTTCCCTGCATCGTACATATAAGATAAGTAATCACAAAATATTTTATCACTCATGAAAGAAATTCGATCATATAATGCAATTAAAAATAATGAGCGCCGAATTCGTGGAGAATAAGTCGTTACCAATAATTTGGTATTCATGCAAACAAAGAAACAAAGTAGATATCATAAAAAAACTTACAGCTGGTAAAGAAAAAAAAAGAACGAGGAGTTGACTACTCCCCGAAAAAATGCCATAATTTAAAATAGGAAATATTTATAACATAACACGGACGATGACGAATATTCGAATCGATTCGCGCTCCTCCGACTGGCTCACCTCCGATGAGGTGAGCGATGAACCTCCCGATGGCGAGGGGAGGGTGAGGGAGGAAGTAGAGGGGGCGGGTCGAGAGAGACTCTCCTCTGCGCGGAATGAAGACGTCGGCGAGGCCCTTTGATGTGAACTCCCCCTTCTTGAGATCGGGAGGCCAGGGGGGGATGGGGGGAGAGAGATAGTTGAGTGAGCTGCCGCGGCTCTCTGTTGCGGCGATCGAGGGAGGCAGGGGGCGGAGGAGGAGGTGGAGGTGATGAGGGGTGGATGTGAAATGGACAGATACGCACCTGGAGTGGGGATGAGGAGGTGTAATCGGGCAGGGGGTGCGAGTGGGGGGGGGGTATGGGAAGACGGGGAAACACCCACCCTTGCCTTTCTCCTCCTCCCCATTCCCGCCACTCTCTTCCCCCCCTCTCTGGAGAATTCCAATCGCCGTCAATGCCGACGGGCGCGCGGAGAATTGTGAGATCGCCCTGCTCGGTGATTTGGACCAATGGACATCTTTCGGAGCGGATGCATATGTACATTTGAAGAGCGGTTTCAATGGATTCGGACGTGGCACGGGAGATTCTCAGCGCTTGGCCTGTGCTCTCAAGGAATGGCATCTCAGCGGGTGGTGCTCCGTCGGGAGACGACGAGAGGAGAGCTCGATTCACCCTTAAACTCCCCCCCCTCTTGTCTGAAATATTTTCTCTTTCAATCGATTAACATCTATGAAAACCTAGGGTAAACATGTGTGATTTTGGCAAGATAAAATTTTTACGTTCCTCTAATTAGTATTGACTGTTCATAAGCTTTATACAGTTCTTCATTTTTCGTCTCAACTGAGGAAATTTGAAGGAATCTCAGTTTCAAGTAATTATGTAAATTTCCATTAAAAAACTTTAATATTTTTATTTGTTAAAGTTAATTTTTTCAAGTAACTATTATCCTAATTCCATATTAAAAAAATAAACATTGAAATTGATTGATGCGTTTCTTTAATTGAAAATAACCCACTGACCGGAAAATTTGATGCGTCGAAAGTGAATTCCTAATATCAAATGAAATTTTCGCTAGAAGAATTTCATATTTATGGAAATTCGAGGTAAAAGGATAGTGCACGAAAATATTTCAACGAGGCACATCAAGAAATCTTGTCAGCGAGGTGTTACTGTTCTTAAGCTTTCAAAATGTTTAACATTTTCTTTGCTAAATAGACATGGAACTTACTTTAAAGTTAATGTTATTTAAAAACATTTAATTACCCACATTAATTTTATTCGACCCTTAACTTTAAAAAAAAAAGAGTCCCAGAGGATGAAGGAAATGTGGACGCCGAATGTTTTGATTTGAGATGTAATGCTGAAGGCTGATAGAGGGGAGGACGTTGGACAAGTAAGGCAAGGGGAGGAAATAGAAAGAAAGTATTCGTAATTGAAGAATAGTTTCACGTAGTATTGGGATGCCAGGTAGTGTATTTTTGGACGAAGCTGGTTAGTGTAGCGATGATCACTCTGGGTAAATGAAAAACCTACCTAAAACGGTGATCACTAATAATAATAATTAATATTACTTTTTACCTAACTTAGTTAAAAGTAGTGTTACATTTTAATGAGCTAACTTAAAAAGTTAACTTACCAATGCCTGGAAAGATGGTGCGCGAGGTATGAGGCGGGTGTTGTCCCCTTCGAAATAACACATTCGGGAAGACCTGCGGACAATACGGAAAAGTAAAGTGTTAAACACCATAAATAAGTAGTTTCATGTTAATTGGATTCTTACACTTACATGAGCATTTGTTACCAGATCTGAGAATGGGGTGGATTATAAATGAGTCGGAGAGTTCTAATCTCCTCTTGAGCCAGAATCGAAACTTGAAGAGGTGTATTTTCCAAGAAGGGATTCTCTGAGTCAAGATTTTGAAAGGGACGTAATCCCGTCTGAGTGGATATCTTAAAAAGTCAGTCACGATTCGGTTCTCATATTTTGTCTGGTTATTGTGAGCGTGGAGGAGGCAAGCCACTAAAGGGATGGAGATGGAGAGGGAGGGTAAAGAGACCAGGAAATATTAGACATGGATGGGGAAGAGAGGGAGTCGCCTGGAGGAGCAACAAGGCGGAATATGCGGATGGAAGAAATGCTTAGAGTCGTAGTGGACTTAGTTGAGACGCATGTGATAGAAGGGGGGTAAGGAAGTGGGAGGAGTCGAGAAGAGGCATTTATGATGACATGCAGGTGGCGTAGAAGGTAACTAAGAAGGGAAATGATGCGTAGGAAGAATGGAATTAAGATTAGTACATAGAATCAGCCGTCCACAATAGAGGCTGTATAGAGCCGAAATTTGCCAATCACGGGGAAATTTCTTGGTCCAGCATGCAATATGCATGTACAAAATTTTGGCAATAAAAGAGTTTAATAAAGTTAAATAAATTATCTACGAAACCAAGAGATTAAAAATTTTTGTTTCCTCAAATGATGAATTCTTGAGTTTGATTGAGGTCTTAAAGACACACAATGAAAAAATATGCTAGCGTAATACTGATCTCATACTTTATCATGTAAGCGATTAATTTGTGCAAACACTAGGGGATAATAAAAAATCCTACCGGCCATAAATTTATTTGGTTACAATAAAACATGCATGTATGATTATATGAAATTTTACATCTATGATTTAACATTACGTTGTCTTATGGAAACATATTCTTAATTTATTCTTCGGAATTTCTATATTTGTAAAAAGTTTTTAACGTTTTAATATGATAAGTGGTTTATAACAATAACACATATAATGAATAATAAAAAAATTCGATTTCTCTTACGGAATACTAATTCTTTCAAATACATCGAACTCCGTAAATGCTCTCCGGGATGGTGCGGAGGCTAACGTACAGGGTTCCCACCGAAAAGGCCCGGGTTCAAGTTCTGGAGACAACAATAATTTTTCAGTGGTGTCCCGATCCCTCCCTACTTTAGATGTTTCGTGGAGAGCACTTTGAGTGAGTATTACGTCCATCGGATGGGACGATAAACCCCTTGGCGCCTTTCGACAAGAGTAGGCTAATGCCGACACCGGGTTTCTCTCTACCCTTCCTTTCCCATCCATCCCTAATGGCGCAAATGACCTCAGCTGTCGGTCGCCTCCCCAACAAAACAAAAAAAACCTCCGTAAATACGACAGAACTTGTTCATAAAGCAATACGTATTTTTACTACGATTGGCGATTCGACTTTGGGAAGCTTTCACTGCTTAAAAAAACGGACATCAATTTCGGAACAATTCGTTGCCTGGTCAACATCCCGTATGAAAAGTTGTCTATTGGTGCCAGTATTCGTTTCTCTGGGGATACTTTTTCCATATTAAGGTATAGATATAGACTCATTATCTGGGAAGTTCGGCAATTATTGGTTTCATTTTATTCGATAGCTATCGGTTGAAAATTAGCGTAACAGGTTCTCTGAAGAAGGAAAGAGCGTAAAATAAAGGGTGATCATGTTGCGCCTGAGCTTTTTAGAATTCTTCAGCGACGTGTAATTCACACAAGTTCTCCAGGGACTACCAAACACTCAGCCTAATCGCTAGTTTAATGAGTAAATGTACGCTCCGAATTATAAAAATTTTGAGTTTGGAGAAATTATATTTCTACCGTGACATAAATTCAATTATTCAAGAGAAAGGTTCAAAATATGGTGGTAAAAAGTTAATCACGAGAAAATTTCTGGTAAACTACAATAAAAAATGTATTTTATCATAACATAAATGGGAAACTAATTTATGTATATCCGAAAATATTCCCTAAATGATATTAAGAGGGTAAAAATGCACTAAGCGTAACATAGACGTCAAGTAACGAAGAAACAAAGTATGTACAATGCGGAATATAATTTATCATAAATCCACCGTCTATCGCTATCCTTGTAAACTGATATTATCGTATTTCCAACTGGTTAAATAGGCGGACATTATTGCTGGCTACTTGTGTTTGTTAAAATGGCAATGCACTAATAGAAACACGCTTCTAGTGTGAGGTGGTACTAATACGGCCATTGGGACAACAAGTGTCAAGAAAACTACCGAAAAATTTCCGTTACTGGTATCCCGTGACAGATTGATTTTCGTATTTAATATATGCAACGCAAACAGCTTCGAAGAAATAAAAAGTCATTTCGAGCTGTGGAAAACTCGATTGAAAAATATTTGACTGTTGCATGTTCAGCTATACACATCTTACCACATATGACATAAAGAGTCAACAAACATATGTTTGGTCTAGTTTAGCAGCATGTTTTCACTTTTCATCCCCTTTTCGAGAACCCGACTGCCCCATTGCGTATATGACGGACGATGCCTACTCGCTGGTTACGACGTGTCCTGCTGTCCGTTCACGCAAGTGGAATCCTGGGAACCGAGGGAGACAGCCGCGCGTGAGGGGACGACGGAATGCATCGGGGACCAACCGAATCCCATGCCGATCATCCGTGAACATTGACGGTGGACTCGGAGTCTCTTTGGTCTCACTTTAGGGCACCGTCACGTGGTCCAAGTTTCCATTCAACATTTCGCCCGGACGGACTCTAGTGCAACTCATCTCGTTGGCTTCCCTTCACCAGATGCACCTCCAGGAAAATCTCACACGACGACTCTGGAGGGCTCAGTATTATCGAACGGTTCGTATCTTTACCCTCTTCCAAACTCTACGAGAATTCTATGGCGTATTCATTCCAGCTCCAATCAATATTTATGTCGGACTACCGCTCTCTGTCGCTTTGTTTACACTTCGCTTAGCGGCGCTCCTTTGTTCTAAATTTGCATACGCCTTATGGGAAAGCGTGCCCTCCGAAACAATATTAATATAACCAAAAAAAATTAGTGGTAATGAGTGAATTTAAGCTTGGTAAGGTTCTGTGTTCATCATTTATGTCACCTGATGCAATATTTGGCAAACTCATGCTGAATTCTATGGTCTCAGGCTCAACTTTGTGGAGGTTCATGTTCGTTTTAAATGAAAATACTTGATGATGACGCCGAAGCCTTGAAACCGGTATTACGGATAAAAATTGCGTTAAGGTTACAAAGTATATTCATTTAAACGAAACCCATGCTGAATTATTTGCGTAGAATGTGTTTATAACCCCTGATGAACGCTGGAACTGTCAAAAATATAGTGCCCATTGCTATTTTGACGAAATATATTGCAACAAAAATTTCAAGTATTTATTTCATAGTTGTTTATCGTATCAATTATTTTGAATGACTAAAATCATAAAAACCTATTTTTATTTATAATGCATACCGATTTAAAGGTGGTTTGGCATTTATCTGAAATGCGACACCTTATTTGTGACTTATTGAAGACCGAAAGTTTGTTATTACATATCTAAACAACGATGGAAGTCATTTATAATGTAGGTGATATATTTTTCTGGACGAAAATGCTCTTGAAAAATTTATAATTAAAATATGAACGAAGAAAGGCCATCGTTATGCTATTACGGTAATGCAGATGTAGGCAAGATTCCAACATTGTTAGACTTGAATATCTTTCTCAAATTATGGGTGACACAATAATATTATTTCACCTTTTGCTAGGTAAAATAATGGAAAATTCTGTTTGTTTATAACAAAGTAAATAATTTGGAATGCCTAAAATATAAGTACCTAACTCTTAAACCTTTGTTTTCACAATTTACAAGTGGTAGCTTCCAACTCATCTCAGATTTTATTGAATGGTTATTCTAACTATTGTAATTACAAATGTTTTATTAGGTGGTTTTCCAACGGACATGAGAAGTAGTGTTTTTCAAATAATTGCGACTTCCAACAGCACCTAAAGTAAGTGGGCAGCACGTCTCGAATACGAGATCATATGTCCCTCCTCATCCCCCCTCCACCTCATTATCCAATCCCCAATACCAATAGGTTTTGTAATGCATCCATTACCATTTCCCCATTAAATTCTGTTTTCACGGCGTAACCCTTAATCATCAATTAAAAATGAAACACTAAGTAAAATGAAGCGATTTTTATGATGACCAAATGTGAATGCATACGATTACAAAAAAGGGTGATACGTAAATGAAGTATTTGGTATCGAGATGAGGCTAAACTCATACGAAAGCGTTCACAAATATAAATTTAAACTCTATTAACCAAAATGAAGGGTCATAGAGGGCGTAAAATAAGGCCTATTTAGATTCTACATAACCTATCTTCATTAAACAAAAAAGCGATAAGTTTGAGGCGGAATAAGAGAATTAGATTTCCAATTATCCTTATCAACGCATAGAATGATAATCTAATGGTTTATTTTTCACGTTTGGAATAAGATCTACATTATGTTTCAGATGTATATGCTGCTCCATCTACTCGATATGTGTTTAACTCAAATTCAGAATACTACGTGTGAAAATTCCTTCGTTTTGATTGGCGAATTTGATCATGCCCCGATAACAGGAATAAGATTTGTAGAGTATTATGTCCGCCATGATCAACTTCGCAGCGTAGCTGGTTTAATATGACTAAATCGGGAAACTGACTGGTTAAGCTGAAATTTCCGAAAGCCATTAACCATCAATTACACAAAAAACTGGTGACCTAAACCAATCTGCAACTTACCCTCGGGGTGACTTACAGGGTAAAATGTAATCTGCGCATTTAATTAAATCCTAAACATAAACTGAATATTGGTATCTTATCTATCTAGCTATTACGCTAAAACCATTCGGTGATCATACATGCTATGTTTAGCCCCGTCGCAATAACGTATGGTAGGAGAAATCACGAAATTAATATTATAAGTTACAGGCTTACAATGCTCCTTTTCCCACGAAAGATAAGGTATAAAATATTCTCCAATTAAGGCACAAAGTAGACAATATTTTACTCTAAGTAGCCTATTGTGGGGCCATATACTATCTCACTACGTGTATTTTTACAACCATTGCGATAAGCTGCTTGCATAGCATGCATACAGTAAAATTAAATACATTGATTGAAAATCAATTCAAATGTTATTTACATGGCTGTGGTCATATAATATCTGCTTCGTAACCAAAATTTTATTTTGATGGTGAATGACTGGAGTTGAGTTCTCCCACTCCCTGGAAGGCATTGCTAGGGGGTGTGGCACCTCCTAGCGATGCCTTCCAGGGTAGAATGTGGATGCAGTTGAAAAGGAGCATCTCTAGGAAACGTGAATTATTGCGTCCACCGCCGATTGATGAATGCGTCGGAAATTCCTCTAAGCTCATTGACGATTAAGATGCATGTTCGCAATCAGACAGCATGACAGTCCAATGGCATTTCGTAGGGCCAAGAGGGAACTTCCAAAATAGTTTTTTAACACGAATGTTAATGGAAACTTGTGGATGGGCCCAGGATGGCCATGTAGTCCGCTAATGATCAGGAAAGATACTTGGAGCTATAACCACCGCTTTCAACCCAAAGGTCGGTTTGATAGAAAGAGAGGGTAGAGCTCACCTAAGCCCAACGGCATGTGAAATTCACACATGTTGGGAGAGGTTGTTGATGATTCCCAGATGCGTCGAACTGGAGCCATCGGGAATCGAACTCGGGATCTCCATTCAGCAATACAACGCTCTACCAACTGGACTACCAATTTTCTCATAGATACTCGTATGCGTATAAACTTTGAATTAGTTATTTGATGGGAAATAAGAGGTATTTTACGCACCTCGACATCTCAATTAGATTGTAAAATTAAAATTATGGGAAGCAACAAAGTTATTAATAGTTCATATTTAACGGGCCTCTTCAGACCATCTTAAAATCTTCCAAGATGGTACTGGAATCTCGAGTTTAATTGCATCAGTGATTAAATTATCAGGTCACCACCTGTATTCGAATTTTTTACCACAACAATAAAATAACAGCAATAATTTCCAGCAGTAACAACAACAATAGCAAGTCTAACAATAAACAAAATGAAATAATACATAAACATAAAATTTACTTACTTAAAAAACCAAATTATTTGTAAGAAAAACATGTCACTAGGCGTTACTAGAATTTAAAAAAAAAGATTGGGTGAATAGTTGGACGATGAACCAATCGCCTGACTCTCGGGTTGTTTCAATTGTCATCGTTCGTGATTTTTCATACTATTGCGGTCACTAACTTGAAGGAAAAAAGGTGTTCCCTATATACATCTGTTCGGCAGTTAACTATCTCGTCATTGTTTTGCCTTAATCGAGTTGATCCAGGTGGATTGGTGCTTTAAAAATAGAAAATTCCGATTACAGTTAGGATTTTGAAGCACTGTTATTCAGATTCTTAACCTTGGCCGTGTGGTGACGAGAATTGTGTGAGGGAAAAACATCGATTTCGGATCGAGAAAATTTGTTTATGTAAAGAAAAACCGTTGGTCACACAACAGGTATCCGCATATCAAGCTAGAAACTAGTCAATCACCTATCCTAAAGGTGTAGGTCCTTCTGACGTTTAATGCTTGACGATCCTTAACTCAGATGCACGAAAATCAGTGTAGTATCACTGAGAAATTGGCTTCAAGATGATTGACGAAAGGGGTCTGGTGTCTAAATACTAAGGTAGGGATATTTCTCGTAAGATATATCCCCACCCTCATTGTCTTATGCCTTGGGCAACTTGGTGTTCGTGTGGAGAGTATAAGGGAATCTGGGAGCGGTATTAGAGCGAACCTATTTGACTTTGCTTGTGGGTAGGATATTATATTACAGAATTTGGGTAATGTCAATAAGAAAACTGGGTTTCCATTAGCTCAACTATCTAATGTGTGAGTGGTAACATTACATTATAGAAGGAGCACACCAAAGGACGATGCCAACCGGCAAACGGCAATAAGGGGCAAGTAACTTATAGTAAGTATATGTAGGGGCATGGTTCGAATAATGTGGTGAAATACCACTGCAAATTTTTTAAACTGAGATTGTTAATTATCAATACTGCATATTTTTTCTCTTCGATCAGTCTCACAGAGCACCTTGAATCATTCCTCGTTACATACGTATCTAGTTAAAATCGTGGCAGATTGAATGTAATTTTGATTCTTTGCACAAAAAACACGCTATTAATTTTGTCACCATGACTCCCATTGCAACCTTTTGCCAAAATTGTCTCTTTTGCAACTGCGGATTTAATGTCCCCCTTTAATTGATCTACCCATTGTTCCGCACATTTCTCATCCTCGCGGGCCAACAGGAATATGGTGTGACGCGCAGGAGCAGAGCGAGGGATACCTAGCCAACTGTGGGAGGAGGGGATCGAAATTCAACTCCCGCCCCCTGCCATCCACCCATCTCTCGCAATCCTCAGGTGGGAAAGAGAGCCATCTGTTGCCGTCTGTCGCCTCCATGGGAACATTGGGGGGAAAAGGGGGGAGGTGGGTCACCTTATTACCCTTAGATTGGGGAGACAGGGAATGGGCACACCCTTCCCCCAGCAAACCCCTCCTGAAATAATAAACTAGTATTCAACCGAGGGGGGGAGAGGAAGGTGTACATTTGCGTGGGTGGACCGACACGACCCCCATGGCTCCTCACACGACCATCCTCCGCCCCCACCGACCCATGCGCATCCGAAAGTGGGCTTCGTTTTTTTTATATTGAGGGGGTGAGGGTGGGTTGATTGAGAGGGGAGGTCGCGTGGGACGGGGACCAGGTGGTCACTTTGGAGTGTATGTGTGTGTGTGACCACCTCCGGGCTATAAAAGTGACCTCTCCTTACGGAAGGGATCGATGTCTATCTTTATTTCAAGTGGCCACTTAACAAAGCATTGTGGGCCGACTCGCCCGGGCGAATGGCGTGAGGCGACAGTGAAGCGATTACCGCTTCTAATTGCGAACCGTTCCGAAAGTTCCGGTTCCGAAGGTAAGAGCTGATTCGGTCCCGCAGAACAGTTCCGTGGATGGAACACTGCGAGGAGATAACCTTATTTCCACGTGAAATGCAATTAAGTCATCAAGCCCTTCGTAAGTGCATGCATAATTACCCCGAGAAAATTTGACCGAGAAAATTAAAAATTTGCAATTTTCCTCAAAATAAAATGTAATACGACCAGGTTCAATGTAACTACATCAGGTGATGATTATGTAGTTACATTGAAACCGGTCGCATTAAATTTTATTTTGTGGAAAATTTCAAACTTTTAATTAATCATGATATTCCACCATATCACGCCTGAAACGTCTCTTTTTATTTGACCGAGAAGGTGTCCACCCTCGGACTGAATAACTCCATCTTCGTCTGATCTGAAGGGCCTGCCTCCCATCTTCACTCCGAGCGGTCTAAAGACGCATAAATCACTTTGGGTGGAGTCCGGCGTATGCGGATGATAAGCAAGACATCTTGAACTGCTGCAACAATCAAACGGACAGCATGGGTTCGAGCGTTGTCATTTTGCAACAAAATACCTGCACTCAACGGGCCACGTTCTTTAGGCGAGGTTTTTATTTTTTTTGATTACTTACATAGTACCCTACCAGAGGCCACCGCTAGGGTGTGTGGCAGGGGATGATTACACACCAGATTTCTTTGAACCCAAAATACTTTTCCCTCCTAGCCCGGTTGGACGTTACTCGGGTCCTTTATCGTTTGTTGGAAAAATGACATCTTAAATTTATCTGTTCTACTTTTAATCTTTCTCATTTTATTTACCTGATCTCTCCAGCCGTAGTTTTTTGTCAGCCTGTTCACATATTCTCTGTATGTGTTCAACCCAGGAGTGGTCGTGAGTAAGAGTAATGCCTAAGTATTTAATCGAATCCACAAATTCCATTTCGGTGTTCTCGATGCAGTAGACGTTCAGGAGGGAATTGCTCTTTTTCCAAAAATTCATCACTATGCACTTTTTTCAGTTTAATTTTAATGCCAAGTGTCGGATCAGCATTGTATAGCATTAAGGTCATCTCCTAAAGCTGTTTTATCCTCAGTATTACGGATATAGGATGCGACGTAACAGTGGATCTGAGACTCAGACTCTGGATCAGTTTTCAAGTCGAATATCACTGTTGTGCTAACCTCACCAACTGATTCCGACTATTTTATTGCGCTCTGAAGATTCACATTTATTTCCTTCACCGCTTGCTTGTAATGTGACACTCTCTCACTCGGTCGCCACGCCACCAGGAGTCCAACTCTTTGCGTCATCAAAAGGTGTTGCAGAGACCGATGAAGGCCTTAAATAAGATTTTTCGACCAAAGGGCCTCGCCCTCTCCCCACTCCTCGCCTAAGCCCTCTCCCTCGTCCGCGGGAAGCCTCCCGCCCTTCTACCCGCCTCCGCTTTAAATTTCTCGACTTCCGGAGAGGCCATGCCATGTAGTGGTGAGTGGACAGAGAATCAAGATGTCATCATAAACGATTTGGTAATTGTGCACAGGAGAACTGGAAAAAACATACGTTTCTTGGATAGCTTCTGTGTCCGGCGTTGCCTCTTGAAATGTGATTGATTTCCATTATAATAAATACCTAAAAGCAGATCGGTGCTCGCATTTAATTTAATCACACTGAGTGTAGTTTCAAAGCAGTGAGCTTACCTAGACTCTTAACCTTGATAGGGATGTACTGCATGGTCTTGGTCTGTGTAAATGAATACAAGGAATTGAAATTGACCTGCTTTTTTATTTTATTACAATGGATAGCAATCGTTTCAAATATCGATTTGTGCCGCGCCAAAATCAATCACTAAATGCGTTTGCGGCACGAAAGATTGTCCCCTGTTGTTGCTACGTATTCTAAAAATTTGAAATATGATGGTTATGTTCCTGTTAGGGTATAATGCTTTCATTTCATTAACTATACCGGTGTTGCGGGAAGAAACGTATCAGATTAAATCAAGTTACTATTGTACGGACGGATATAAAACAATGTGCGCGGATGGGAGTACTATTTTCGTTGTCCGCACGGGCATCTAAAGCAACCAAGACAACATCCAGTTTTGTCACAATTATTTTTTATAAACCTATGTCGGAAGATTCGCAAGGAACAGCTCGAATTAGCGAATTCAAAAAGCGGATTCCAGGAGAGCAAATCAAAGTCGCATAGGGCAAAGCTACTCTACAACAAGTTACTCATATTTCAGCAGGGTTTGAGGATCCATAAATTTGACCAATGGGGGTGAAGGGGAAATGTTTAACGTTAAGAAAATTTCCGCAACACACTCGCCTCTTGTGGAAGTAATTAGTTGCGGTGAATACGTAAGGATTAATCTCATGGGAGAGTTACGGGGAAGTAGGTCATGAAATTCTAAATAAAATTAAGCTTGACATTTTAATGAAAAATGTGTGCACCATAAATCCATCTGGATGGATAATCGTGGTAAAAATGCTACAGGAAACAAAATATCACCTAAACACTCCACTTAATCATATAGAGTTTGATAAGTAATCCACTCTCACTGAATTACACAAACAGATAAGACATATATCGCCCGAGTTTTTTTTATCAAAAATCCATGAGTTTTAAATGAAAGTATGAAGACGAAGTCTTGTTTCCTGTAAAGGTCTAACTTAACCGACCAGTGCCCAACTCAAAAGATTAATATTTAATTTTATAAGTTAAGGAGTGATACTTGAACCCGTGTGCAGAGTAGAAAATATAATCAGAAGTCGAAAAGAAAAATCTCGATCCTCTTAATGAAGAAGGAGTTTCACGTCAGGAAAGCTGATAAAGAAAGATTTAATACGAGAAAAGATAGTACACAGAAAGGAGTACATGCATATGCCATGCCATAACATTTGATTTAGAGAGGACGCTGCCTACTCCAATGCTGAAAGCGAATGTAATTAATTACAAGAGACAAACATGGACATTTAATTATGGTATATATGATTTCAGCACAATGAATTCGTACGTATATGCTTCTGATCGGGAAATACTGTCTCTCGCAGTCCGTCAGAAATTGGTACCTACTTTCTAAAGTACGTCCAACCATTGTCTCCCGAAACTAAGAATCTGATGAATTTTAATTGAATAGAATAAACTCTTGAATTTTTTGTCTATAGGTATTGATGGTCACAAACCTAGAGGAATGTTAGAAAAAGGTTTTTAGCGCCCGTTCTGGAAAATACAGAAGCTTTTTCTCGTATTGACAGAAAGGGAAAGGAAATTGAGTTCCTTTTCGTGCCCCAGGATTGAATGCAGCTAATCAAAAAAAATCAGACCTATATATTATGTCAATGAAAAGCTTTGGGATGATTTTGTTAAGACTGAACTAATTCCAGAACTTCTCAAGCTAATCCTGTATATAACAGAGTCTTTAAGACTGCTGGATGACCTAGTGGACACCTTGAATATTCTTGCATAAAATATAGTCACACCAGCAACGGATGAAGACATGAAAGATCAAATATAATCAAATGTAATAGCAAAAGTCTACGAAAAAATGGGAAAGGACAGTCGAGAACGATAACGATGGGAAATCGGAAAAGTATTGTCGGTAACGGAAGAGAGAGATATCTAGATCAAGAGGGAAAGCCTTGGCTGAAAGAAGACTTGGAAAGAGGGAAATATTGATGAAATTTTTTGAACGTTTGTATCTTTGAACAGCTTATAATTGATTTGACAACTATAAGCTCTTCAAAGCTGCGGTGGTGGAATAGGGGTCATCGGCCGAAGGGACCCTGTCGGGAGAAATTAGTGGAGATAAGTCGATTTGGTGGTCGAGAGGTGCTCTGAGAATATCGTCGGCTCCGTGGCTGTCCTCAATGAAGAAGGACGATGGAATATCTGCGATTTTTGACGAAGACATACTTCACCTGATGATAATGCGCCGCATCGAAACCATGGTCGTGTTATATTATTAGTGTGTGGAAGTGCAAAGTTTTCTTTTCTCTTTCTTTCACCCTCACCATGAAGGAATTCCACAAAGTTAAGCCTGAAACTGTTAGCTTTTTTATTCGTACGCGTGTCAACTTCCGTGGCCAGTGATACTTTCTTGGGTGTCTATAATAACGGAATCGAGAGGCCAGTCCTTGGGGATGGGAGACATTCGCAATCAGACGCATCCTCCCCTACTGTCACTAGTGGTTCTTCTTTTTTTGGGTGTCTATAATAACGGAATCGAGAGGCCAGTCCTTGGGGATGGGAGACATTCGTAATCAGATGCATCCTCCCACACTGTCACTAGTAGTTCTCTGGGGGTTGGAAGCCCTTGATGCAAGGATTGCGGGTAGAGGGCGTCGGTATCGTGGCCGGGGAAAGGAAGGACGAAGGATAATTTGCCCTCTTTTGAAGGGGTCATAGGGACAGGGGCCGGTGGTCGTGAGAGAATAGGCGAACTGGTAGCGACTCAGATAGATCGATGTTCGAAATCAGGAATTCGGTGTCGTCTGTCTTCTTCTTTTTCGGATCCCTTTATTCCGTTGACGACTATCGCTCCCTCTGAAATAACCCCCCAAGTAAGGGGGGACGTGGGAGACCGGCGGGAGCAGCTGGGAGCACACCCTCGATAAGTAGCAGCAACCTCGCCCTCTCTTCACAGCCACCTCGTGCTCGTCCATCTCCACGGCGGTGTTCGAGTTGGAGACCATCCTCATTGCCTCCGCATAGCTCTTCCCTCCATGGTTCCGAGGGCAGGTCTTGCTCGTAGCCTTCTTGGTTGCGGGCGAAAGTGCGGCACTGACCCTCGTAGAGGATGATGGCCTGGTGGAAATACGAGGGGATATTCCTCTCGGCCGTCATCCGCACCACCCTGGTGCCCGTAAGAACACGCGCCATCTTATCGCCCTCCGACCTGTTCTCCCACCAGCAATGTATTTTTCCGAAACGTTCGAGTTCGCCTGTTATGTCTTCCAATGGGGCTCCACGGGGAGACAAAGATCCCTGACATTACAAGGGCTGCCGAAAGTCTCGTAAATAGTAATTATCGTCCTCTGATCATTTAAGGGTGGAAACGGTACTTGCGCGGAATATTTTTTAAAATCCTAGTCATTGTAGCTTTGGTTGCCAATATCAAGAATATCAAATGGCGATTGTATCCAAATTGGATCGCTACTATCTCTTCGGGTGTGAGGCCCAGCGACTCTAAGCGTGAAGAGATGGACCTCAAACGGGGTAGTTGGCTTTGCCTTCTCGTCAACTTGCAAGGCGAGCGTGTTTAAGCGACACACAGACATTAAAAAAAATCAAATTCCTCACGTGAAGAAAGAAAGTGCACCAAAGGAACGAGCACTCCAAAGAGGAAACAAAAACACTCGTGAACGCTGCCTCCCCGCTACACGTACCCGGCGGTAGTAAAACAAAAGGAATCTAAGAGGTACACCAAGAGATAAGGTCCGTCTTAAATCAGTAAATAAAACGAAGCAAGGCCTTCACGGCGGAAGAGACAAAAGTCAAACCTCATATTTGAAGAAAATCTATGTGGTCAACCGTCACACGAAAAAAATACGATCGCAACCTCGATCTCCGAGGGTGTCAGTCAATGCCGCTCTCCAAATCACGGGGGCCGAGGCCTCGGTCGCCGGCGAAAACAGTCACTCAGTAAAACAGGCACGTCTTAGCTATCGAGGAAACGTATTTTACACTCGCCTTTCGAGGAAACACCCTTTTCCTTGTGAAAGCCTCTTTACCTAGCGCAATTCTTCTCCTTATGTCCCTACTACTTTGACCGTGTTGGTCCAAAACACTTCCGAGTTGCGAAAATTGTTCTACCTGCTCTATTCTTTCCCCTCCTATTTTAATGTTTAGCTTGGCCTTTTTCTTTCTGAACCTCCTACCTCCAGTTCTTCCCATGCCTCTTTAATCATTTCCTCCTCTTATATATTGAACGGCATCGTTGAAAATGGACAACCCTGCCTTGCACCTCTTCCAAACACTGCCCATCTTGACGCTCCATTCCCCACTCGCACCTGAGCAGTCTGAGACATGCACGGGTTACGGATTAGCCTCCTGTCCCTCTAATCTATTCCTATGTTTTGCAGTTTAATCATTATTTTTCCCAATGCATCGATTTCATCTCCCTTAATTCCCTTTCTATCTCATTGTCGAGTATGCCTGGACCTAAGCTATCTTCCTCTACGTCATGTTCCTTTTATAAGTCTAACCTTGTTGGCCTAAGTTCTTTACCATACAGTGTTTCTATATATTCCTTCCATCTCTCTTGGATTTTTCCTGGTTCAACTATTATCTTACCCCACTTATCTTTAACCGTTAGCACAGATCTTGCCTTCTTACTTCCCGATAATAACTTAACCTTGCTGTATAGAGCACCAATTTCACCCTTCCTCTGTAAACTTTCCTCGCATTGTGTTTTCCACCATTCTTTTTTTTGCTTTATTGGTAGCCCGTCTCAATTTATTGTTTAACTCTTTGTACTTCATTTTGCCTAACTCTGTGTTTACATTATTCTATCTTCTTCTCTCATCCATCTTTGCAATCATCTCATCCGTTACCCATGGGTTCCTTATCCTTTTCCCGTTAACGGTCCCTATAGTGCCTTCAGCCGCTTTCGATATCACTTTCTTGATACATTCCAATTTTTCTTCGATAGTACTCAGCTCTTTACCGTCATCCATCCTTTTCTCTACAGCCTGCTGATACTCCTTCCTTTTAAATACAATTAATGCTTCAACATTCCAATTTCTCACCTTCCGCTCCTGCCTTACCTTTT
The DNA here is from genome assembly GCA_037158775.1 of Hetaerina titia. Lineage (NCBI taxonomy): Eukaryota > Metazoa > Arthropoda > Insecta > Odonata > Calopterygidae > Hetaerina > Hetaerina titia. The sequence goes on from CM073773.1 coordinate 30,154,100, forward strand.
TGAAACGGACGCTACATTTTATTTGAACTAATTGTGGTCAGTGTCCGCATCCACTCCCGGGAAACGGTGCGAATTGATCACACTGTTTCTGAATCTGTACCTAACCATAATATAATCTAATATGATGAAGTTAAGATAAAATAATTACTATAAATTCGACTAAACATGGTTATTATTTTACTGTGTCGGTTTTGAGGGGAGCGAAGGCAGCATCTTTTTGTATTTGGCACACCCTCTGGGGAGTACGCCACTTGGAAAACACTTGGCCGCTTTGGTACAACCCCTGGAGGGCAAAGAATCATCCACGCTCCATGACACGTCCCTTCATTTGGAAAAGAAGCACTTTTTCCATTTTCCAACTTTTTAGATGGGATCGTACGGCGGACGCCATTCGCCCTCCCCATCCTCACCGCCAGGGCCGGTCAATGGAGTGGAGCTCTTCCCCCCTCCCTCGGGCCACCCTCATGCCCCGCCGCCCGAAACACGGATGCTCCCGGGCATATCTCACTGGCCGTCAGCCATCCCGCATGTCATAGATAGACTCCGTAGCGTCACCTGGCGTAAACGAACATTGCGGCATAGTAAATGGCAGAATGAGAAGAGGATTTTCAGAAGCCATTGAATGCTCGCCACGCACATACTCCAGTGAATCGAAGGTGACTCCATTCAAAGGGCTTTGGTGAATCTGAGTACGTACTTAGGAATTTCGAAGTAGACTCAATGGCATTAAGGTCAACATCTCGTAAAATGGTTACTAAAATTCACGGAAATGAGCTTGATTTCGTGAAATTTTTCCTGTTGGCGGAAAAAGGAAAATATTCAAATCTGTCTACTTCTAGTTATACAGAAGTACCGGTGGAATGGCAATTTTATTGGTTATTTTACAAATAAATAAGTTAGATGGTTATTTTCCAATTGCAAAATTCCCGACGCATTCAATTCCCTAAGCCCTCTCTCATCAATTTCGGTCAAATAAATGATTTCATTTACTCAACCCTAGATATAAATTCGCATATGAACGATATATGATGCGTGTGTGTGGTGTAGATACGATGAAGAACAATCGCGTAGTTATGTATAAAGGGCGTCAGATGTCCCATCTGCGATAGGGGGTTTGGGTGTGTGTGTGGGGGTTGGATGGGTGAACCACTGGGGGGCCGAGCGAGGGTGCTCACGCCGAACTCAACAGCGAAAGGCCGGATGGAGTTTGTGTCCGAAACAAATTTGTTGTTGGCACGCTGACAAACAAAAGGGGTCTGTGGATATGGAGAAGTGGCGCAGGGGTGGGGGAGATGGGAAGGGGGAGAAGCAGATACCCCCACCCACAACATGCCGTCATTTGGCGAATTATAAGCGGGCGCTTGGATCTACCCGCAGGCGTCCGGCAGGGTCGGATGGCGTATGGCCCTGTACGCAATCGGCATACTGCAGGCACTTCTGAAAATGCAATAAGCACGCTACTATTGCTTACCCAGGTCTGTTTGGGCACTTCAAAGAAGGAATTAATTTCGGAATTATACAGGATATAAAGAGAAAAGCCATCCCGTTTCAATAAGAATCCCCGTGAATGAGCGTGTCGCATAGCTATTGGTGAGTGTGGTTTGGGGGACATTGGAAATACACCACACACTATTCGATAAATATAAGGCATTTAAAATGAAAGCTGATACTCAGCGGGAATAATTCTAGCCTTTCATTTGATAGGTGAGTGAGGCCGTAACGAAAGGTTGGTGGAAATTCAACAGATTCAATCGTGATGTAGTGGAAGTTCGTCATCATGAGAAAAACATAATTTGCAATTTTCCACAGATTCATTTGTAACGTAAAACGCGTTTCAGTTCATCGAACCATCTTGTACCTGAACATGGTTTGATGAACTGAAACGCATTGTACGTTACAAATAATCCGTGGAAAAGTGCAAAATTTTTTTTTCTCATACATTTCTCCTGTATATGTGAAAATTGATTGCTTAACTAAAAATGTATGCATGGAATCCATTTTTACCTCGCATATTTCGTGGCCACGACAGCAGAAATCATTGCGTACGACAATAAGCATCTACATCTAAATACTCCAAGATCAACCAAAAAGGTGTGTGGCAGGGGCTATAAGCAGCAGTTGGAATGGGTAAGGGATAAAGGAGAGGACGGGTGTTTAAACGGCTAGGAGAAAAGGAAAAAAATCCACTAAAAACTCCGAAAAGACGGGAAAAGCCATATGCAAGCTGGCGAAAAATGTAGTTCTAAACAAGTACTAATTTCACCCACCGTAAAAGTAATTCGTGATTCTCGTGGATAAATTGTACGGAATGTCAATATCAACATTTACCCTAACGGCTGATACCTTTTTACCCCCTGCCACATGTACTCACGATGTTGAAAGATGTAAATGTGTTCTGAGATCTTCAATCAGTCAACTATCTCAACCATCTTTGACTAATTCACGAAGGCTGTCGGATACAAGTGTTGGTGAGAGAAAGTCGTTGTCTTCGATGGCGCCATTAAGAAGCTTTTTGAAACATAAAGCAGCTGCTTTTTTATGGCCGTTTTAAAAGAGGATTCTTCATCCTCTAAGATCGCGTTGTTTTTACCGCTGCAAATCACGAAACTCTCATTCGTAAAATGTATTGAAATTGGGCTGAAGAAAAAATAAAATAAACGTGGTAAGATACGGGTATATTACAAGGAAAAAATAAGAGTACACATATTCTAAAAAATTTTCTCTAACTTGAAAGTCCTTGTTAAATAAAAATTTCACAAGCGCAAAATGTTTTCTAGAGTATTTTCGTAAATAAGAGTTTCGAGTGCTTCAACCCTGAAAGAGCTCATCATAAATTCATCTACAACATACCCCGCAATCCGTCGCAAAGGACGTGTGGCCACCATGGTAGGTCACCAGCCATTCTAAATATATTCCCTCTGTTTTCTTATGCACATGACATCCCGCGAACCACCAAAAACCGCGTGGAAAGGGGACGACCGAACATCAATCATGCAAGATGCCTACATATATCATGAATATAATATAGTTAGCAGCTCTTCCTATGGCTTTACGAAAAGGACAAAAAATTACGTTAAAAGAGGGCAGGCAAACATGCAATTCAGGCACTTATTACCGGTTAGTATTGTACACATTCTAGACGGACAATTGCCGAATACAATAGACTTTATATAAATTCACCTACACCCCAACTGGCACAAGGGCGCACGGCGGGGGGCGTTAGGACGCCAGACTTTGATGGGGATTTGTGAAAATTTAATCTTGTATACTCCTATTTTCGACAACACATACATTTTATCTAGTTAGAGAAAATTAAATTATCTTAGCGAAACGAATGAGAATTGCCACACTCTAAATTTACATTTACCTTTATTTCAACCCTGTCGGTGCCGTCCCCGGCCCTGGTGGCAGCGGGGTAACGTCCTCGCCTACCGCGGTCGCGGGTTCTATTCCCGCCGAGGTGGATTTTCCTCCATCTAGGACCTGGTTGTTTTTAATAGTCTTCAATGTAATGTCTGTTAATGTAAGGCTTAGGTGGAAGAAGGGACTATAAGTCTCAACCTCGCCCAATTAAGTCGATAAAAAAATAAATAAGCCGGTCATTCGCAAAGGTCGGCCGATGTGTGATGTCACTTAGCTTCGTCTATGAGAACTCAACTCACTCTTCGGGAAACCGGATCACTTTAACTCACTCGGACACGGTCACGCTCCAGGCTTCAGGGAATTTGTGACGACACAGTGAGCTCGGGGCAGATAAAAAGACATTAAATCTTAAGTAACACGAAGAACTAATCAATATGAGGCTAGTGAGCGGTAAAGCTAAGGATGAAGGAAATGACAAACAAGCCAATGCTTCGGTGATGTGACAGTAGCAGGAGAAACAGAGATATTAAGATTACAAATAATGGAAATGTTGTGTGTTACAGGAGAAACATGCAAATGAAATGGAGAGACCTGGACCGCTAACGATGGAAATCGGGAAAGGGAATTGATGAAGGGTGAAGTTCTAAAATTTATCGATAAAAAAGAAGAAGAAACGTAAATGGGGATATTTTGAGGCTCATTAGTAGCACAAAGAAAGAAGACATTTTTTGAATTATGAACAAAAAGGCATGCGGCTGATAAACTCACTTCTTGACAGGCAACCATCCATGGCCTTCGATCGATTTCTCCTGCCTGAGCAAGAAATATTTTCTGGTAATTAATGGAGAGGTCTTAGCCAACACAGTAATAGTACAAAAGATATTCGACATTCTTAGGCTTGAAGAATTTAGCTAAATATACTTTGCTGCGACTAAATTAGAAACGAAGAAATCGTTGATACTACAATCGTGAACCTTTCCACCATCAAAATACAGACATTACCATTTCAAAGAACTTTTTAACATTCTATCAAACATAAAAAAAACAGGAGTGCTTTTATACTACTTATCCATAAACTTGCAACATGAAAACACTTACAGGAAAGTGTTGAAAAGAAAAAGTGAAAAAATAATCTTTGAAAAAACAAATAAGGTTTTTGATGGTCAAGTTGAAGCATTAACAACCATAATGTCTGAAATAGTCATTGTAACCCAGTGGAAATAATATTCACCACAGAAAAAAGTCTTTTCGGCTGAAAATACTTTACTCCCACAGGCAGGGAACTAAGGAGGAAGTTTCTGGAAAGCAAACATGATGATTGCACAAAAACCGAGAAAGCTGCGTGGTGCGTGGAGTTTTAGCTCAGAGAAATTACCAAACGGACTTAAAATAAGCGGGCATTCATTAGGGATATGAGACACAGTAGGTTGCACCATACAGTTTGCAGGGCTTGTAAAACTTCCGCTAGAGAAAACAGCATTTTTAAGACTTAAGAAATGGCGTCGCTTAGTGCAAAAGTATGGTGTGTAATCATCTGTTTGGTACAATCGCTTGGTTTAAAACTCTCATCAAAACTTTTAGACAATTGGCTGAGATATTTGATAATGATTTTTTGGGTAGGAAAAATTTGTGTTTGGAGCTGCGACAGTTCAAAGAACGCTGAGCGTTGCGGGAAACCCAAGAAGTATCCGCCAGGGTTTTCCAGACCGCATGGACATTAAAGGGACAGAAACCGTTTTCGAGGGCCATAGTCTTAAAACTTGAACACACTTCGTGCTATACTGTGAGGGGAAAATTTGAGAAGAGGTGAAATATGATACGATAACACGATAGTTAAGGATATGTCCAGGAGGAAAAATATTCGTGGAATTTTCGGAACAGAAAGTAAAAATTTATGATTCATAAAAAGTATACCGGGGAATTGTAAGGAGGGAGTCAAGGAGCCTTCTTATTTCACGTTAGTTTGGCCCAACTTTGCGTATGTTGCATGCACATGGGATCCTCACGAGGAAGGATTAATTTTTTAACCATGTCGAGTGCAACTTGGAGCAGTTAGGGTTGTGAAAAGTTGTTACGAACAAGGTAGCAGTGTCATGACACTATTGGAAGAATTAGAATTGGAGCCACTAGTTGACCGTAGGTACAAATAAAGTTTAAATTTATTGCGTAAATTTGAGGCAAATTTCTTATCTGAAGATTTTAAATACATATTATTGTCTCCCATTTACTATGGTAGACCATATCTCGTACGTAAAATCAAGCAGATAAATAGTAGAACAGATAGGTCGAAAATCTTTTTTTCCTCACACTATTAGAAATGAAAGTAGACATGAGATCAATTGGGTAGGAGTTAATTTTAATTGACAGTTTATCTATTTGCCCATATCCTGTATGTTATTTAAAAAAATTATTTAATACACCTTTCTTTTGAATAGTTCTACAGCATGATTTGAATATACGGATTCAGTTATTGAAGATTGTTGCATGTAAGTACTTTCATTCGTGGAGTTAACATTTTTCGAGTGCATGATCAATCTAATATTTGTGTAAAGGTGGCACGGTTGGGATGGTATGCATACATGTCTGGTGACCTAACACCCCCCACCACATGCCCTTGCGGCGGCTTACGGGTATTGTGTAGATGTAGTTGAAATATGTTTAACTAAGATCCAGAAAGCTTTACGAAAAATAGCTTTCTTAACTTTAAACTCCTTAGGATTCTTATGCAAATTATCTTGTAAAAAGTTAATAATTCCGCAAACCCATTTCTCCGAATTAAGAAAAGCCGTAATGTGCAGCAACTTCAGAAATATACTGAATACATTAGTATCTGATGCTGACAACGAGGGCTCTGAGTAGAAAGGAGCTTCTCGAAAACATTGACATGAAAAATACCAAGAGCTAATCAGTTTAGCAGTTGCAACTGCCGTGATAATGACAGTTCGGCATTAATTAACGAACTTAAATTGTTAATACATATATTGTTTTCATATCTGTGAATTACTAAGGCGACTTTGTCTAGGTCTGTTGGAACCAGAACAACAAGGTAACTCAAAATACAAACATTAACTCAATAAAGAAGACGAATTGAACAGATAAGGGTAAAACAGAAAAATTAATTTTCCTACGATAAGAAGAATTGTGGGGATCGGGATGGTGCGGAGGCTAACATACATGCTTCCCACCGCGAAGGCCCGGGTTCAAATTCTGGAGACAACTAATATTTTTCAGTGGCATCCGGATCCCTACTTGAGGTGTTTTGTGGAGGGCACTTTGAGTGAGTACGACATCCATCGGATGGGACGATAAACCCCTTGGCGCCGACGCCGGGTTTACGCCCATCCCTAATGGCGCAAATGACCATAGCTGTAGGTCGCCTCCCCAACAAAACCAACCAAGAAGAATTGTAAAATGGAGACTAAAATCAAGAGAACGTGCTTCCCGAGACCGAATGAGGATTGACTCGAGAGTTCTGGGTTCAACGCCCAGCTTCGGGCAAGCGTGTAAGATTTCAGTGCGGCCAGAATGAATCACGCCTGCGCAAGGAGTTTTAAAAAATGCTACGAAATTGAGAAAAGAAATTTTTAATAAAATTAAATTTGTTAAAAGGAAGAGGCATTCGAATCGGCCAAACCCCTATGGATTATGCTGCCAAGTATCCCCGTTGCTTGATTATTGGACACTCCCCAACACGAAGCTCGCACCTTGTATGCACGTCGAGGCAATGCCAGCCAGCAAAGGACGGTTTGATCGGCAACTTTTCGGCCTACACCCCTTGGACTCCTCCCTATCTCATCCAAGGGACCAAAGGTCACAATGGCCAATAGCTCGTCTTCCCGAATGGAGCCACGCAGCACGGCCCGTCGAGTTGGTCACCGCTGACGCCTCCAATGCCATCTTAGAGCCAACTTTTCGGGGCATTCACGGGTGAGAATCGCCTGCATAACTCCCTCGGGGCAAGGGGGCAGGGGAACAAGCCAAGGAGTCTGTGCATGCCCAATCCCCAACGGATAATCTCGAAAATCCATCAAAGGGAGCGATCAAAGGGCTCCCATTGATTGGGATTCATCATCCGATAAGGGCTGTCTTGAATGTTCGGCGGTGACTTTCAGTTTCGACCATCATCCGCTCGAAGGTGGAGAAGGAAGGGGAGTGGAGGGGTGGCAACAATCCGGAATAAGGAGGGGAGGGTGGGACGTGGTCGCCGCCTGGCGCGCAGCAGACGCGACACAGAGGATATCAACCAACTGAGAGATTAAACTGACCCCCCTCCCCTTTCCCCCTTGAGAACACAAGGAACCCCCCCTCACACTCTCCCTACCCGTTCACCAAATTCAGACCCCTTAATGAAACATGCACGCCGATCGAAGTTCTACCCCCATCCTCCCCAATTAGCATCCCTAAATATGGTTGACCCATCGCCCTCCCATCAGCTGCGAGCCGTCGGCAGATGTCCCACACCACCCCCTGGTTTTCCTCCTTCTTCTGACCCCTATACCCACCCCTGCACCTTTCAACCTCTCACATTCCCCGATATTCAAGCACACACACACACACAAACAGCACCTCGTTCACGATAAACCCCCTTCCCCCCTCCTGGCCAGAAGGGACGAGTGGGAATAAATGCCACGAGCGCGGAGTGATGGACTCCTCCCCGCCCCACCTCGACGTCCCCCTCCCGCGAGACACGCACGGTATGGCCGCTGTACAATGCGTGCGCGTGGTAAGGTCGTGCGTGGCATTCCTCAGTCGCCCCCTCCTCCACGCCATCCGAACGAGGAAATACCGGATCAACGTCTTAACACGGGCGGTGATTTGAGAGAAACGATCGCGTACTTAAGACTGATAATGTCTACCGAGTAACAAAAAGGCCATTTGAGGAAATAGACCCGTAATAATAACTTTCTCCCAACTTCGGGAGTCTCTCTCCTACGCCAAAATGTCTCACTATTTTGAACGTATGAGACTCCTCATGAATTTCAAGGACTGGGATTACCCATTAAAAATTTTGATACAGGAGACCCATTCTAAGGCTCCCGGAGCTGGGAGACGGCCAGTCATGCTGACTTCAACCCCCAAACAACTTACTGGGGGAGCTAGCTGATTGAAGATGTCTTCATATCATGTTTCCATTACTAAATAATGACCATAAATAATATTTACTCCCATAACACCCCTGCGGTTAGCTCCAAAGAAAGTTTCCAATCGATCAAAAAATATCGACGATCCTACATGTATTTTCTTACGTGAGTTACAAATTTCTCACCTCACGCATTTAATCTAAATTTTTTTAGTTTTTTCTGCATATATGAATACATTGTTTGTCCACTGAACGCCTCTGGAGTTCGTACATAGCGAAAAACTCTTGGTGTGTCATCAGATATCCAAGAGGTCTAATCACTGGGAGCGGCACAAACCTGTGCCCGAGGCGGGATTCGAACCCGGCTTCTTTGACGAGCGCATTAAACACCTGAATAATCCAAAAGACTTGCAATGAATAAATAATAATTTTTAATACACCCTAAAAAAATTTGCATAACAAACAGAAAAATTCATTTTTGGTACCCTAGCGTAAAGAGTGGAGGCATTAGCAGAAAAATGTTATACCACAGTATGATCTTTTGAGCCCAATAATTTCATTAATTCTACTAAACTCCAGCGTTCAGGTCTGTTGAACTCGGCATGATAAAGTCTGTATTCACCGAAACATGCCACCTTTCCTATTATCGAGTGGTCTACACCTGAGGCGTGATGTTCGTAACCTTGATGTTATCCTCTGTGTCCTCGATGCAGGTAATGAATTAGATCAATTTTCACTTTGCAATAGATTGAGTTTTATTTTGAGATTTGTTGCATATTTTTGGTATAGAAATATAAGAAATATTTCTATTTTTATGAACTATTAGGCGAAAAAAAGTTATAGTTAGTCAAATGTAAATAAAATAAATTGCTCATCTATAAACATGCTGATCATAACACCAGCTGAAATGACTGCCTAATAATTCTAAAGTGACTATCAACTGAAATAGGCATTAAAATGAAAATTATCTCTTTCTATAAAATTAGGACCAATTGAATAAGCACTTTAAAGGATAAACCTATAAACTGAAGTGGGGTTGGAGCTGTTACATACAGCCCTATAAATATTTATTCGGAAGCAAAATATAGTTGAGACCACAAATTTACACAGGTTTAAGAGTGCTTCATATCAGTACAATATGTAATAAAATATCTTTTAATTTGTGTAAACACAAGTACATATTATACAAACCAATATTTTAACTTCAACATTTGAAATAATTTAGCTTCGTTGTTGGAAATAGCCAAAGATGCACGCTATAGTGGCTGTAAATTGGCACCTGGCGAATCGAAAGAAGACGTAAAAGAAACCAAACAATCCTTATCTTCCTACGTGTGAGTTAAATGAGGAACACCCAAATTAATGCGCATTTTTAATAATATAATGATTTCATTAACAGAGAGGGTATCTTTGAGGATATTTGAGACAAGAGATTAAAGCGAATGATAACATATTTTATAGGATTCATAGGCTAGCACCACCACTATTCAATTATTATCTCTAACAATTTAATTAATTTAAGGCTACCCGTGAGACAAGGTGTTAATGATGCATAATAAAAATACTAGAATTGATTATGTGCAAGATGAATCAATTATGAAATCTACCCTTGAATTAATTCCATTGTTCTCTCATTGGTGTCCGAAATGATCTCGTGTTTACAGGTAAGCTCTAGTTGAATAACAATTTCCCGAACCCAAAGTGCCCATCGATGGAACAGCATTCTCACACTGGGTCAAATTCTCCGACTTTTGTCTGACGACTGTTGAAGTCACCGGGAGAGTTTAACGCTCGACAGAAGGTGCAAGAGGGAGATTTGAACGCCCAAAAACATTTGGACGTCCCGAAATATGACTAAGAATTTAATGCGGACTTTTATTTTATGAGTTGACAAATATTATATTTCATCATAATAACAATAGAAACACGACATCACGGCTCCACGGTAGACGTGACGTCCGGCAAAAATAGTAATAATTTCCCCCCAACGTGACGTTTACTTTATTAAGAGGTAAATCTGAATTAGTCATCAAAGTACTCTAAATTTCCTATAACTATAAAGCTTTTATAAATAATTTTCAAATACATAATATATTAAGTGGCTCAGTGCGATAAATATGGGATGAGAATCAATATTAATAAAACAAAGGTTATGCGATTTTCCAGAAAGAAAAAGGCTGAGCTAAATATTAAAATAGGCGGGGAAAAAATAGAGCAGGTAGAACAGTTTACATATCTCGGAAGTGTTTTGGACCAATACGGTCAAAGTGGTAGGGACGTAAGGAGAAGAATTGCGCTAGGCAAGGAGGCTTTCTCAAGGAGGAGGGAGTTGATGGCGGGGACGTTGAGTAGAGATGTTAAGACAAGACTCGTAAAAACTCTGATATGGAGCGTAGCTATGTATGGTGCGGAAACGTGGTCACTGAAGCAGGAGGATAGACGTAGATTGGAGGCTTTTGAAATGTGGGGGTGGAGAAGAATGGAGGTGAAATGGACCGAAAGGAAAACAAATGAGGAAGTACTAGAGATGGTGGGTGAGGAGAGGGGTTTGTTGAGAGAAATCCTATGGAGGCAGGAAAAATGGATGAAAGGCATATTGAGCGGTAGTGGAATGTTGAAGAAGGTAATAGAGGGGAGAATGTTGGGCAAGCGAGGAAAGGGTAGGAACAGGATAGGGATGTTGGACGGGATGAAGGGAGGAAAGTAATACACAGAGATGAAGAGGGACCTGATGTAGATTAGGTTGCTGGATTGGTTTTTGTTTGAAGTTACAAAATGTTTATTTGATAGTTGTGTCCATCCAAAAAACCTACCTTAACCGGTAGATTACCAAATAATAATAATAATAACAATATATTAAGTCTCTATATAAATGTGTGAAAAATTATTATAATGTGTGTAATGCATTACATGCACTTTGATAGTACAGCCGTTTACTTCCTTCTAAAGAAGATGGCAGTACAGCCATCAAAATGGTAAGCTAGAGTAAATATTACGTTGTAGATTGTGCACATGGATGCCACGAACTGTTATATTCCCAGTATTTCACCAACACATCTATATAAGCATATCGTAAATAAATAATTTGCTTTCATTACCCCGTAGCACACAAGTGGGAACTGCGATCTACAGTGCTCCTCATTCTTATGATTTATTACTCAAGTAATTGAATTAATCAGGAGAGATTTTGCCATTTTATGTGTAAATTATTTCTCCAAGCACGGAGTTTGGAACATGGCGGAGAAAAACTAAATACATAGGTGATGGTGCCATGACACGGTTAAACGCGTACCAATAAAAAACAAATTCGAGGTAAAATATCATTGCGTCGCTATTTTAATGCAAGTAACTACAGTAGGGTTAACTCAATTTTTTGTATGAAAACTTATATTGATTGTGTTAATCTAAAACGATCATTGTATCGCTTAGAATGAATGTTCTAGTTCTTAATGACTATAGTTCCACATTCCGTTTCAATAACGCTATAGACTCTTTCCATTATGCTTTGTATGAATGGAGACAAATATAAAAATGTAATACATATTGAAATGTTGATAGGGAATGAAAACAATTTGAGGAAGATGGGTTTAGCCTAAGAAAGGGATAGAAAGAGAAGAAAAGGAAACGTTAGGAATGAAAGAGAATAATAGAATTGAGAATCCCTGGCCAACAGAAGAGATTCTTAATAGAACGAATGAAAGAAGAAAACGGAAAAACGTAAACATTCTAAAGGGAAGAAAAATATTCAGAGAGAAAAGAAAGCTTATGCGAGAAACTTATATGGCCAATAAAATATAGTTGAAAGATCAGTTTAATGAGGTGGAGAATTTTCAGATACAAGGTTAGGCAAAACAAATATATAAGCACATAAGATCTAGTATCTATACTTTTAGTGGAGAGAATACGTAGAAGAGAGGTGTGAAAAGATATTAGGCAGGTCAGTATAGGAATAGAAAGGGATTGCAACGTGGAGGAAATGACATGAAGTCGAACAAGGCATTATGAGTAAATAATATTCTTGTTAAAATACTAAAGAGTTTAGAAAAATGGGTGCAAAAGAATCGTTTAACTTTGCTGATATTATTGTGAGAAAGGAATATGACTTCAAAATTCCTTAGGTCAATTTGAATCCAATCCCAGGCAGGCAGGCAACCTCCTGAATATTATGAGGACTGTTAAAAATTTAACAAGCAGCAAATATGCTGGGAATCATGATTTGAATTTTACAAAAGTGTGCAAACGACTACCTAGGTGAAGATCGGTTAGATTTTGAAACGAATGAGACACGTGTGATGTAATTTCCAGTAGTTACCGGGAGAGTTTGGAAGTCACTAGGTTTGTTTCACGCTCGGCAGACGGAGCAAGGGAGACTTGAACGCCCTAAAACATTTGAGCGTCATGAAGCGTTATGGAAATGTAATGAATATTTTGTGATTAGATAATATATTTGTAGAACTACTAAAGCGTTTAGAAAAAAATAGAAATGACTGAAGTTTTGAACTTATTCTTAACACTTATGATAAAGGAAATTTAACGAAAAATGGTATTGAAAGGGGGTGTTAAAGACAGTGAACGGAAGGAGAACGTTGAGTAGACGGGGAAGAGATATACATGAATAGAATTTATCGACAGTACTCGCGTGAAGGTAGGCGGAGGCTACGAAAAAATGGAACAAGATATAATGTAGATCAATGAAAACGAAAGTTCTCACGTTACTTAGAAGTATGTAGTCACGAGGAATATTCCAAAACCTATCTTTAATGTGATAGTGTTCACTATTTAAAAAACTTGTGAATATAGATTGCCTGTAAATAATGAGTGCTGCCTGTTTGTGATGAATCATGAATGAGAAAATTAAATTTGTACATAAAGGACTCCGTGAAAAATTAATTTCTGTCAAAAAAGAATCATGTCTCACACTTAAAGGTCTTAAGGAACTCTTTTGGGCTTTGGTTTAATTGACCCAGATTATTGTGGTTACAGTGTTTGGCTTCTGACCGGTTTTATTGCACAAGAAGTGCATCCTAAATACACCATATTGCAACCCTATAATTCCAAGTGCTTGAAGCGAGACAACTAGCATGAGAATAATCGCCATGGTGAGAGTGTATTATATATGTTAGTTACAATAACTTGGGTTATTTATTTAAGATAGTACATTTGTACTCGTTGAAAAAACAAAGGTTTTATTAACACGACGTAGGAAAAGGCGGAGCTTTCCTTGGGCAAGAGACAATTGAGATCTTCCGCATGAATGTGGTTTAATTCTTGTAATAATATTAATTCATCGATTTATAGGAAACAGGTATTTGAAACATAGAGGGAAAAATATAGTTTTTTGTTTGGTGCTTTCTTTCATGACTAAGAACATTGTCTTTGTCATTACGTTTGTATCCATGCCTATTTTTTTGTGCTTGTTAAATCTTATTTTGGTATATAAACGTTAGGGAAAATAATCTTTCATCGTAATACTGTGTTTTGAGAGTGTATTTACTAATGCTCTTACTAAAAATATATTTGCATGAATCCAACTGGGTAATCGTCGCTCGTTCACCTAACCTTTGCAAAAGGAGTCACGGTTTCACTACGTAAGCTCAAAAAGTTCACGAACTCACAAACACAAAGCTCACAAAACCAGCAATAATGAAGAAGGGCCGACAAAGACATACGATACGATAAATATTTCATTGATACTAAGCTTTACTTAAAAAATGAAACAATTGGCCAGAAAAGAACGCATAAAAATAAATGAACCACACAAAGTATACCTAAAAACAATTACTGCCAAGGGTTGATGACCGAATAAGCTGGAGTAAGATACCATATAATATGGTTAAATATTTTTAATTATTGAGATTTAATACTATCTGAACCAATAATTAAAATAAAATATAAAACACGGATAATCTATAAAATTAAATATAGTCCGATACGAGAAAGTGAAAACGAAATTAGTGACAATTATCGCCCAAGGATCTAAAGTAAAAGAAAGAAATGTAAAACTTTAATAAAAGTCTGCCGAATGAATTGTGAAAAGTGAACACAGAATCACGCAAAAACCATTACCCGCATTTGAAACTACACACAAATATTTGCGCAAACTACCTCAGATATCAATATATTTATATTCGGACATCATCTGCTTATTCCTTATTATTAGCTACATAGAAGGTGGGACTACTGCGTAGGGTGTCCAAACTCAAGTTGCCGTTTCATTAGACGGCTAACATTTACGCACCTTTTCTTTTCCGACCTCTACTTTGCGTACCCATCATATTCCCCCATATGACAATCTGAACACTCCAGTGTTACTCAAAATACCCAAACTCCTCTTTTCCAGCCGCATTGAATCTCTCACAAGAACCCTCTCCGATTCCCTTTATATCCCAAGACATCCTTTTGTTCTCCTTTCCGTCCGCTTCACTCAATTCGTCTTTCTCAACACCCACATCTCAAAAGCCTCCAATCTACGCCAAAGAAACTATCAGGGGAGAATGCAAATGTGGATCTCGACCAAACCCGATTTTTGTGAATGGAAGCACGCCGCGTGGGTGTCGATCAACACAGTCCCGAGTGGGGGGTGTTGGTGCTGCGTAGACCCACTAGGGGTGCGACGGCCGACTCCGAGTCGACTCCGGCCCCGGGCGGACGGACGGTGATCGTCCCATCCCTCCCTCTCGCACGCACGCACGCCCGTCGAAGCGCGCAAGCTGGATCGCACACGCTCCACCAAAACAGGAGCGGCCGCGCATTCATTAGAGCGGGGCCTAGGTAAGCGCTTTACGACCTCTCCGGAGAGAGACACAGCTGCCGTCGCTCGTGAGGACGTTATTCATCGGCGGCAGGCGGGGGACGACGCGCGTTAGAAATAAAGCGACCGGCACCAAAACAATCCCGCCGGAAATTTAATTAAATTTTACTGCCGCCATCGTGTTGATTTTCCGGAGCACTCCGAATAAGGCATTCTTTTCCCTTGTCCGTCCGCGTCCACCGCCGCCACCGAATACACGAGTACACACACACACGCTCACTCAAGCGGGCATTCATCCATTCTCGTACGTGCGCGCTCGCGTCGCCACCACCTTCCCCCACTCCCCCTCTCCCATTTTTGGCCGTAAACTGATCGTTTAAATGAGAGTCGGGGGGAGGCGAGTGGGGGTTGGGAGGGGGTGGGACGTGGTGGGGGGAAGTGGATGGAACGGCAGTGGCGGTGGTCAGCCGGAAGCGGGGAATTAATAAGAGGATATCGATAATTGAGATAAGAGTGAGTGGCCGGGGTGGAAGGGGTTGAGGGCGCACTCTACCGGCCCCCGGTCCCCCCACCTGGCTCACCCTCCCACCCCCTCCCCCTACTCGTCGCGTGTATCCACACATAGAGAGAATGAGTGACTTGGTCGTCGTGCGACAGCCGTAAATGTTTAAGAAGAAGCCGTTGATAGCCACCCGACTGCTCGCCTGCCACACATGTCTCTTCCCCAGAATAGTGCCGCGTTGATTTCGTGGGGTCGGCGGAAACCCCCTGGAGGGTGTGGAAAGATTACAACGGACGAGAGCGCGACATTTCGTCGATATGATAAGGTTGTGAGTTCAACTGCGCCAATGGAGAAATCAGCGTGGGACACCCCTCACCCCCCAGAACAAAGATGGCGGAGTAGGAGAAGTCTTGGCTTTGAAACGTCTTGCTAAACTCAAGACCAAATTCAACCTTCGTTCGAAGCCAACTTTTAATCTATACGGTCGCTAGATACACGTAAGTTCAGACCGACCACTAAATTGTTTTTTTTTAAACATAGAGATGGAGTTACTAAGGTACTAGTATACTTATTTTCACTAGAAAACAGCCTGAACCTTATATACATGTGAACCTTACTGTAACCACGAATCAAGTAAACGGTCACGTTAACTAATGATAACGAGATATCATAAAGTCGGGTCTAAGGGTTGTCTACCGGTCAACTTAGGTTTTTGATGAACGCAGTAAGTACACACTGCTACATTTGTTGGGTTCTACCATAAATGCGAGGGATAAATAATTGAAGTGTCTTCCTATTATCCTCTTTAGTTATAGCTCTTTTGAGGGGACACAAGCAAGTTAAGTGGCAGCCCCACTGGGGCGTGGCGAATTTGCAGCCACCTCATTGAGGAATGGACGCTGTGTATGGTTTAAATTTCATCCGGCTTCTACATTTCCATTTACCTCTAAGGGCGAACCTTCCTGGAGCAATTACCAATGCCCCCATCAGCACAGACCTAGTATTCGGAACACGTGAGCTCTTACACCACAACAAGTTCGTAGTCAGTTGTGAGCGATTGAGAGATTAAACCAGCCGAATTACAAAATAAGGAGAAGAGACTCCAGCGGATATATGTCCTGGCGTAATTCTTTACTACAACAAAACCATGACTAAGCACCACAATAATGATAATATGAGAAACCTGCTGTCATCTGCATTTTCTTTAATGGCGCTTCTCATTTATCCGAAATTATTTAATTAAACGGTTGACATGCCCTTAAACACACAGCCACACGCCCTCGTGTCGGCTCGCTTGAGTGTAACGTAGGTGTTGGCAGAGTTGATAACACCGGCTGCGCGGTGTCTGTTTTTCGAGGAGGAAGTCTTAAGCGCGCAACCCTCCCGGCTTAATATGAAACCCTTCGAGCCCTGGCCTTCCAACCTCCCTCTGAGGTCTGACTACAACCGGTCTTCACTCTGGTCATATAAAAATTTATAGGTCGAACGAGCCAATTAATTAAACTGCTGTAGTTAAAAGTTGTCTCATTCCAACACCACCGTCGTCAGCCTTCTGATTTCTTTAGAGTCTAGAAGAGGAGTACGCTGTTAACCGCTGATGGAAGTGGTATTAATAACGGGTATTTCATTATATAATGAAAGAAAGTAATCAATGCGACATTTCATTGAATTTACAAAGCTAAGTCGTAGAATAAAAGGAGAAGAGACACGTATTAATGATTCAGCCAAAGCGATTCAAGCAGTACATAAATAGAATTTATATTCGTGAGTATGATCATTCCTCAAATCCAAAAATATCTGTCAACTCAACCGAGTTGGCGAAAGATGGGGATATTGTGGAGAACTAATAACTCTTACCATTAAATATCTAGTTTCGAATAAGGTTCCGATGCATCCAATTATTGAAAAGCAAAATTTTAACTTGATGAACAAAACCATATTACTTCTACCAATTGGAATTTATTTACAAAATTACTTTGTTCAAAAAACCTCTGGAAGATTCCGCGACATAAACTTCCAATGGAGTCATCCGCTAATGCACATTACGGTGCAAAAATTCAAAATGTAAAAATTATTCACCTTGGCAGGGATACCAGTCGAGGTTAATGGTGGTTTTTAAACTCTGGATCTGTTGCCTTATTATTTAAATATTTGTGATGCCTTCAAGTTACTCATTACAAAATGAATCTAAATCTTAGAAAAACTAACGAGATTGTAATTTATTGCTTTTCAATGTGTTTTATCACTCCGAGAGCAGAAGTAGACACTAAAGGCAATTAGGCCAAACGACACTGAGGAAATGGGGACGGTTTAGGAGACGCCATACTCCTCCGTCTTAAGTCAAACATGGATTGACTGCTACAGGCGCATAAGAAGGTTGCAGTATTTAGGCCTGCGCGGAAGGAAGGCTAGGTGACATGCGAGGAAGCCAAGAACAGGGTTTAATGGTGAGGAAATGTATGAACTTTAAAGTGAAATTTCAGAAAAAGTTGCGAAACTGGAATTGAATGTTTAAAAAAATTATCCATAAATTTTTTCATAAATACATGTAGGTGGTAAAAAATAATAATTGTTTTCAAAATATACTGGCCAAATTAATTGGCCATTAATTAGGAGTTATTTCACCGCTGCCCTTACATGAAGGATGTATCGTAAAAAAATATCTTAGTTATAAATATGCCGAAGTGTCTACAAAAGTAATTGAAGACTAAATAATGGGTGATTACACTTTAGTTAAACCACATTTGGAACATTTTCCTAGTAAATCTTGAATTTTATTTATCAGTCTTTCATTAATAAAATTAAATATTTTTTTTGGAAAATCTGTTGGCTGTTTTAAATAGCATTCAAGCTTATACCGACAATTCTAATGATTTCCTCAGGCAAGAATGAATACTTCATTTGGTTATCTACTAAATGACAGTTACAACTTTTAGAGCCCAATAACTGCTTTTCTTAGAATGCTTATTCTCAGGTGGTACCAAAATGTTAAGATACGTAAAACAATAAGTTTGGTGAGGTTATTAGAACAATTGGAGAGAGAGTCGATCCAATCAAGAGAAAACCAATAAGCCACACCTTCTTTTAGCAGCCAAGTTTATGTCCCGAATTAAAGAAGGAACTCCTAAGATCACACCAGAGAACGGGAATTGAGACCATGCGATGAAATACTATATATTTTCTTTATGAAATGAGCGGGAATTGATAAGATATTGCATGAGAGAATGTCAAATTAGGCTACTACATATAATGTATTATCGAGAAAAGGTTGAATGTTTTTTACTTATCCGCTATGCAAATATGCAGTTTACAAAATAGAATTGCCATACTTGTTATATACATATATAATATACCTCCTATCTCGTGATACTCCAGCTTAGACCGTGGACGGCATTTACAGGGCCCTGCATTTCTGGCGTATTGCTAAAAAGAGTTTACACACTTCTCGAAAGCAAATGACTTTTCATAGGTCCACTTTTTATGGAATTGTGGTTTTTACCATTTCATCAAACACTTTTTGTGAATTTCCAGGAAGTGATTCTCATTAACATGACATTTCATGGACATGACGCTATCTGAAGGTCTTTCATCTGTTCGAATAATCATAGGAGTATTTATTTGCAAAATAATGCATGATAATGAATAGTACTGGGGTGTTGTTGAGCAACAATTTTTTTTGTCGACAAGCTACCACCCCCATTATAAATGAAAGATACTGATGTTAGCTGAGCTTAAACTTGCGATGGATAACTTGAAAAACCCTTTTAACAGTTTATGTTACATTCTGTTGCTTAAATTGTCGCCGAAATGCGCAAAATTCATGTCCAAATACCATTGCTGCAATACTAGTCATAACATTTCGTTCCCCTAGTGAATATTTAACATGGTCCTGCCTATGATCACCATAGACATCAGTGTATTTTATTGAAGTTAATCATTTATTTCTCCTGAAATGTGTAGGTAACCCTAACGTAACCCTATCATTTCGCTCCATCCTGCGAAATTTTAAACTCTCAAGCACGCAATACAAATTGCTTAGTTGTCCTAATTACAAATACCCCAAACACATTACATTTTTTCTCTATGTTTTTGGAATTTATTCTCAGTATGTTTTTTAAGAAGGATTTGAGGATTAAATGTAGTGAATCATGGTAATATATCTCCTTATTTTTTAGAAAAAAATATGCTATTATTTATACATAGAACCTACTTATGAATTATACACCAAAAGATACCTTTAAAAGTGTGTAGAGAATATTAGATAGGAAGAAAACATTAGAATCAACAAACTCTTGATTTATTTCGATCTCTGTTCTTCATTTGTCTCTCTCCTTATTCTGAAACATTCTTCTCTCCGTAGATAGAATTTTTACCACCGCTGCAATGTTTCCATCTCATAATTTCTCACCGATACTTGTCACCAATGATTTCACGCCATACTTCATTAAACAATAGATCAGGCATATTTATATATATTTACAACATCGAGAACACGAGAGATCAAATGTACGAAATTAAAAAGATTTGACAAAGAAGATCGCGAAAAAATTTTAATGGAAATTGCAAGCCCCTGGATGACAGAAATAAAATAATAGAAAATCAGATCACCGAGGAATAGAGAGGCCTTCCAAAACCTGAAATCTGTTGCTGGATATAGGGATTGACGATATAATACACAGAAAAATGAGAAACTGGGAAATGGAAAGTAATGCGGGAGATTTGAAATAGGAAAGAAGATATGAATGTCGTGCGGAAATGAATGGCGGCCCTTGGGAATGATAGAAACAAGAATAAAGCAAAGAAGAGTAATTTACATGTACATGACTCAAATGAAGAGTGTTGATAAGAAGACTCTGCTACACACATAGCGTAATCGTCGTTAGAAAGGGCTGCATTTGACGAATATATGAATTAAAAAAATTGGATAATGAATGAATTGTAAAATTAAGAATACATGTGCATAAAATGAAAATTTATGTGAAGAAATTCCTTAGCCTAAAAATGGAACTCTATGCTCTGGGGTTACATGACTTTAATCCTATGAAATTTTAGCTGGCGACATATTTCTTCTCTCCCTCTCCTTCATGTTAGGTTGTCATCTTTTGCCGTTTACAAGAGAGATATTAACTCTTACGTTTTGGCTACTATTTTAAAAATATTTTTTACTTTATCACAGTGCCAAAATGAATAGCTTGTTGCCGTTAATTCGAGTACCATATTCCTCGAACTAACAATATTCTCTACCTAGGTATTTCATTATCCAACGGTGGTCTCCCTTCTACTCTCCGCACCACACTCCGTGCTTTTTCTTGTGATTGTTTATTAATTGGGTGCACTAGACATAAAAGGTTTGAATAAAAAGTCAGCATCGAGAAAAGTTTTGAAAAAATAGATTCATTTCAGATATTACTACATGGCTCAAAATTCTTCATGCTAAACCCTATGACCGTCGACACACTTTTACCAGCAGCTTTTCCACACCTTGAAGACTTCCTGCTGGAGGATCCCGGAAAGTCCTTTAGGGTATGCATGCAAGCTTATTTGGCGGCACTTAGGGTCCCATGATGGTGTCGTTTGAGGGAAGATTTCACTTTTGGGGATAAAAAATAGTGTGCTGGTGCCAAGTCGGTACCGTAAAAGG
The DNA here is from genome assembly GCA_037158775.1 of Hetaerina titia. Classification (NCBI taxonomy): domain Eukaryota; kingdom Metazoa; phylum Arthropoda; class Insecta; order Odonata; family Calopterygidae; genus Hetaerina; species Hetaerina titia. The sequence continues at coordinate 30,175,437 of CM073773.1, forward strand.
GTTGGGGAATCGTTGCGATGACGTTTCAGGTTTTCGCAAGCAGTCACTTGATTCTGCTCTTGGTAGTCCGTCAAGACCTTCGGGACGAGTTAAGCACAGATTTTTCACATCACCAAATTTTCAATCATATAATAATCAAGGCGGGTCGCGGTGGTCTAGCGGGTAGAGCGTTGGACTGCTGACCAGAGGGTCCCGGGTTCGATTCCCGGGCAAGGCACTTTGGGCACCTGCAGCTCCACCCAAGCTAGTTGATTTTTCGGGTACCAGGTCTTCCTGGGAAACCATAACCGGCACAGGGAAAGGAACTGGCCCCCCTACCCTGATGTGTGAATATTCACACGCCGTCGGGCTTGGTACATGGGTACCACCACCTACTAAACCGACCTTCGGGTTGATTACTGTGTTTATGGTTTATAATAATCAAATAATGGTTTGAACTGTCATCTTGTCAATGCCAATACGATCTGAAATCATACACGCACTTCACCACGCACGCACGCAATCACACGCACTTCCCCACGCACGAATTCAGTACTTCACCAACACGCCAGAAAAAATTGTTACCGATACTTTTTATACAAGTCTTGTACTCCTCATCCAACTTGTTGGTTTTACTCTATGTTAGCCTCTCGATATTAGCCCAGGATTAAATTTATGCATCAATCGTCTTTAAATAATTATAATGCCTAATCATGAATCAACGCTGAGCACCAAACAATTACATACATATTTTGCAGCCACTTCGTCATTATTTCATAAAATTTCCCCGAATGTACCCCTCAATTGTGATTTATTTAATACACATTTGCCATATTGTGTTAAATATTGTTAAAACATGAGATATCCTTGGACATTTAAGCAAGACAATAGATAATTTATACACCAAAAATGTTAAGAAGGGGAAAAATGAAGTCCTGAGGTTTTGCGTCGCCTAGTTTAATACCTTCGGATTCATCTTCCTGTTGCGTAAATTAGAAAACAAGTTACAAATAAAGACGTAATTGAGGCAAATAAACAAAGAAGTTAGAAGTAAAGTTGAGGTGGCTCAAGAGGTGGTTTTCGATTTAAGCATGCATTTCTATCTTAACTAGTACAAAATATTTACACCAAATGAAAATTTTGTTGAGAAATAATACAAAGTGTAAGCTATTCAACACATAGGAGTTTACACTATATTTGAGTCTTTTTACAAATATATTCTTTACTAATATATTTTTCTTATTAGCCTCTCATTCCAGTAAAAAGAGTACAAGATAGGGACAGAGGCAAAAAAGCAAATCCTGTCAACCTAGCCCAGTGAGGGTTTTTAGCTATGCAAATTTCCTTCTGAGTGTCATCAATTTTATCAATTCAACAATAATTTATTTGCAAGAGCAGCAGTATTAAATAAATAAATCAAGTGGCCTTGATTACATTTCCTTTCCCTCTCAGGCACTTCAATGAAGTCCCAAGAGACAAGTTAACTTGTATTCCTACACTAATATGCTATTTACTTCAGCATCTCTCCATCCCAAGCGTTCACTCCTGAATGTGACCCACGAATGTGACTTTAGAAACTCAACTCCAAATTCCAGTTTGTCCATTCTTTCCTTTCTTAACTGGCAGCAAAGTTAAAACAGTGCTCACCCGGTGTTTTTACGTGACTCTCTCCGATCGCTCTCCGATTGCTTTCCGAATATTCCCAGTCGATAGAAGAGCATTGGAATAATCGGAATCCTTCGACTCACTTTCCTGAGCCGGCCAAGCCCACCACGGCTGCCGTCTTCGGCCCCTGCGGGCCGGCCAAAGGATGCCCGGTTGTGGGGACCGTGCCGAAGGGTTTCGAATGGGGATGAGGAGGCCGGAATACTTCCATCTTCGACGGGATGGGTGGGGGAGGTGAGGGAGGGTTGTCTCTCAAAGCGACCGGCGGAGAAGCCACCACCGCAAGCGATCCAATCCTACCTCCCCAATGATTGACGATCTGCGGAGTCATTAGGCATGGAGGGACAGCCTCCCACCCCAATATTCAATTACCCCGGCCCCCACCCATTCCCTCCCCCTCCCCACAGAAGCGGTCGCCAGCCTCCTCCCCCTTCGGGAACGGGCCGAGGCCGCTATTAAGCTCCTGCTTCGCCCCCGCCCTCCGTCCCTGCTGCTTAAGGGAACGCCCGCCCACTGCCTCTTCCCTCTCCCCCATCGACTCGAGCAGTCGGGTGGCGAAAATATTCCAGGGAACATACAAATCATGTTTGTGCAGCTCATGGCCAGTGTTCGAAGACACCGGTGAGGTTGTTGTATTCCCTGCAAATGAGTGAAATACTCCCAGATAGCGGATGCATTCCCTCCAACCCCTCTAGCATTTACACAACTGAAAAATCAATATTTCGACTAATTTCTAGAAATTTCACGGGCGATGGATAAAAAATAAGTCTCTTCCTTTTTTTTCGCGCTTTTTCATAATTTTTTTCGCTGTTGCTGTTCAAAGACTTTATTGGGCATAGGAAAATTACATAAATTAAGATATCGTAATAATGTACTACGACGTTAGTTTGAAAGGTTCTCGGAATCACCATCAGATGTCAGCTCTAGCGCAACGAGTTTCCTGTGTAGTAATAGTAACCTTTATGTCCTTTAGTCTTTTTGGAGTAAACAAATAACAAGTTAGTGCACTGCGAAGAGATATGTGATGCGGACGCCTGTCTGTTGTTGTTCCCGTGTGGTGATTTGTGAAGATGGAAAAAATTGAGATTTGAGCAGTGATTAAATACTCCTTCAAGAAAGGTATGAAAGCAAAGGACATTCATGCCGAATTTCAGAACATTCAGGGGGACTCTGCTCCTTTATAATCAACTTTTGCTAAATGGACAAACGAGTTTAAGTTTCGAAAAGTGAAGAATCAGGCGTGATATTGTGGAATCGAGACATAATGAAAACTTTGTTGCAATTTTCCACATTTTAACTGTGGAAAATTGCAACAAAGTTTTCATTATGAGTTTAAGTTTAGTCGGGACAGCTTAGATGATGACCTGCGTCATGGTCGGTCAAAATATGCCACTACCCCAGAAATTATTGCAAAAGTGCATAAAATGGTCATAAAGGATCGCCGATTGAAAGTGTGAGAAATCGATGGAGCCAGTTTGTAACCACAGATGAAATATGGATCGAACACTTAACTCCAGAGAAAAAACAGCAGTAAAAACAGTGGAAATATTCTGATCACCAAAGAAAGTAAAGGCAATGCGGTCGGCCGAAAAGGGGATGCTTCAGTTTTGTAGGATGCGAAAGGGATTCTGATGATAGTTTATCTTTCAACTGGTCAACCAATCACTGAACATTACTACTAAGCTAACCTTATGGAACAACTAAAGCAAAAGATACACAAAAAAAGGCGAGATTTGGCAAGGAGAAAGTCATCTTACATCAAGACATTGCACGCCCACAAAAAAGTGTCGTTGCCATAGCAAAATTACGTGAACTAAGATATGAATTGTTATCTAACTAACTTATTAACCCAATTTGGCTCCATGTGACTTCCATCTTTTCCTCAAGCTCAAAATTATCCTCGGTGAACGGAGGTTCTCTTCAAACAAAAAATTGACTGCCGAAGTAGACGGGTATTTTGCTGACCTGAAGGAATCTAATTTTCGAAATGGGATCAAGACATGGGATCGGTGGACCAATTGCATTAGTATACAGGGATATTATATTAAAAATAAAACAGTTTGACTTAGGTAAGTCGTTAATACTTATTCCACTTACGTTTTATGACGTAAAAATGATGACGCAGTGCAGGAATCAACACGCTGGCCATAAGGTGGCTGGAGAGTTCATTATGAATCACAGAGAGAGTTTTTTTTATTCTTCTCATGTTTAAGTAGCGCTTTGGAAATGTGAGAACCTGATTTCATCTCAAAACAAATAAATGTGAGCAAATTCATCTCTTGAAATGTAAGGAACGTGGAGATTGTACTTAGAGGTTCAACGTTCGTTAAAAGCTGCGTCGACTCCGTTGATTCAGCGAAAGATTTGAAAATATGACAGAATTTCCTCGAAGCAAATTTATATGATAATTGCAGTCCATAATAGGCAACGACTTAAAATGGCTTCTACTGATGATTTGAAGTGTCTAAAGATCATCTTTCAACTAATATGTAGGGCAATGAGTGAGATTCATACGCTTTATGTCTTATTCGCCATAAGGTTACATTGGTTAGATTTTTATATTTCTTAGAATTACTGATAACAATTTATTTCGGTGATAAACTGCTTGTCGTCATGTGTATCTGCGCCTCAACAGCCTTTGGGAAGAAATTCGAAAAATAAATAAATTCAGAAATATATCCATCCGGGTTACTTAATATTGAAAATTAATGACCCAAACGCCAGATATGGCATTAGAACGTACCGAAAGTTTATTACGCGTTCCACCGACACATACTTTGGCGAGAGTAATATTCAGTGCTTTAGTAAAACACAGTTTAGTAAGCCATTATTGTATATAAGTATGTGCGTGTGGATATGTACGTGCGTTTATTTATGTTAGCAAATATATAGCCAAATCATTTATGAACTCATGTTTGTGTATCAATTGCTGGTACCCTAACACACCCCACCCCTCACCCTCGTGGTGGCCTTGTAAAGAGAAGATATTGATGTAAATTTTTGGAATATTTAATCATCGCTTTCAGTTATCTAACCCGACTGATTGATACAGCCGTTCATTCTTCCCTATTCCATGAACAAATTTCCTAATGCCCTAGCATGCCATGCATTCATTCATTCTATAAGTTCTTCCTCGGATTTTTTTGCGCCGAAACAACCAATTTTACCAAGATTACGTAATGATCATCGTGCAATCGGGGTTATATACCAATCACTCCAAATAAAGGTGAGTATTAGTGTTCAGTGCGATACTTTTTCGTTTTTTTATTGGTAAAACGTTGCGTAAACCACAAGAAAACGAATGAGATTATCAACAACTAGAAAAAATAAAAATAGTTAATTAAACAGGAGTATTATGTTACGATTTGGACAATATTTTAAAGAGAAATGGACAATTTAGAAGGGAAGAAGAATTGCGTTGGCGAAAGCAGAAGAAAAGAATGGATGAAAGGTAGATACGAGTGTGAAGAAACGATTAAGAAGACCGTAGGAGCGTAGTGCTTTATAGATGTGAGATTAGATTATTGAGGTGGAAGGATGAACGCAGAATGTAGGTCCTTGAGACGTGGGTTTGGCAAAGAATTCAGAAAATAAGTTCAACAGAGTGGAAGACAAAAGCTGGGGGTTTGAAACAAGGTGAAAGAAGAGCGGAAGTTGCAAAGAGTAAATCAGGAAAAGGAAAAAAATTGGGTTAGAGATATATTGAAACTTGAAAGATAATGTAGTAGGATGCTTAAGACGGCGAAATGTCCATGTAAGACAGATTGTACTCTGGTACCATCAATTACGAGCTTCGGAATGTGCCATCTGGGCTGGAAAATGTGAAAACTTATAACTAAATATCCTTGCTTAATTTGATTCCTCCGGTGTATCACGGGTTCTACTTGATTCTAACACCAATAGCAACGATACCAGGTCACCGACTGAGTATAACTCGAAGTCGTACTTGAGATCAGCGAGGAAGGCGTCGTGAATACGGATTAGCCTTTCGAAAGAAACGTAGAGCAACATTATATGCATTGAAAATCAGGTGGGGATGAATGCCGCCCATAGAATGGCAAATTCAGACGACATTTCAGTAAAAATTGTTTCAAGGCATCCTGATCCCAGTGGTGTTTAATAGAAATGTTTTAAAGTCATGAAGGTACAAGTGAAACATATTTTTTAACATGTTATATTACTCCCAGGAAGTTAAATTTTTTGGTACATCTTACTAAGTTCAACTTTCATTGAATTTTTTCCTGGTTTTTTGATTCGAATATTTATGTTAAGATTTGTATATTTTTTAACTCATTTTCCTTAATAATATGCAAAATAATTGTACAGTTATGAATTTTACCCATTATAAACTAGGACATGATGGAGTAGCACACCTAATGCCTATACAGGTGATTAGAAGGTAATTAGAAACTCATATTGATGTAAATTTTAACTATACAACCAGAGTACCATTAACTATTAAAAGGTAGGAGTGCTACAGGTCCAACGCTCAAAGTAAAGTTAAAGAAAAACGTTTATCTATTGAATGGACTTCATAATAACATCTACTTTTCTACCGTACTCTACGAAATATTGACTACCTTATTTTTGCACGGTGAAATTTTAGTTCAATTAATTTCATACTGTACTCTGACGTAGGCTACTTTCATCCTTTTTGCCAAAATACTGTAACTAGGTGTCAGTCTTAAAACTCACGGGTGAAGAAATTAAACTCTCGAAAAACTGTTACTTGCCGATGTGAGCATGACAAAAAAACGGAAGCATTTATAGAAATATATTGCGAGACGGCAACCGTTTCTGTCTTGGCTGTCAAGCTCCAAAATGTTGGAGGGCACACATGTACCGTAATTAGCTTACCACGAGTACAAAAACAGTATTTTAATAGACGAACGATTTGATATCATCCAAGACTCGGCCAGCAGGATTCAGACCGCTGGTCGTGCCTTTCCGGCCACTGCTGATTAATATGGAAGCATATATTTTCGAGGGCCGAAACAGCGACGGGCCACGTCGGTGCTCGCCGTCGACTTGCTAATAGCAGTGCTCAATTTCTCGCCGAAACGACCGATGCCTGGGTGAAAAACGACCTCCGTGGGGTGGAATATCGCTCTGGTCGGCCTCCGAGGGCAGCACCAGTCACACCTGTACGCACTTGTGCACATTGATGCGCACTAAAGAGCACCACTGCTCACAGAGACTCCTCGAATTATCCTCTGCCACTAGGCTTCCATGAATCCGGCATATCACCAAATATCAAAAGAGGGGAAGCCGGATAATCGAAAATCGATACTTTTTTAAGTAATCTTTTACCACAGCAATGCGCTCGTACTTCTCTAAGACAATGTTGATTATGTTGTCGATTTATTAACAATGCTAACCTATTGATTAAGGTAGGTTTATGATTGTTGTACAAACAACAACCGATATGTAAGTGTATCAAAAACCTAATTGTTCCATTCCACCCAACCTGCTATTTATTTTCCTCCACCTACCTCGTTTCCCTAATATTTTCTTCCTTATATCACAGTCTTTAACTTTAATTTACCAAAACACTCCCTGCAAACTCTTTCCCTGACTTATAAAATTTCTCCCAATAACAATATCCCTCCTTTCCCTCACCATTCCTGGAACTACATAACTCTCTTCTTCCTGTCCATTTCACTCTTTTCATTCTTCTTTAAAGCCAGATTTAAAAATGCTCAAATTCACGCGTATTCTCCTGCCTCATCGGGCTAAATTTCGAGCCGTAAAACCCGCTCTTTATCAATGTTATCATGTAATTAAGGAAGAAAACCTATCCGAAAGAATTGAAAGCAACGAAAAAAATGTGTTAACACATAATAATAGATAATAATTTTCTCTGATTATTCTAGACTTCATTATCCTCTGGGATCGCTCGTACACTTTTGTTACCCAGTGATGAAGACGGTTCAAACAGTAAAATGAGGACGTAATTTATCATTCAGTTCTATTGGTAAATAATTTTTCTATACTTATCGATAAGCTTCATTGACAGGTATAATAATAATTTTATAAAAACTGCTCTTTCACAAAGTAGCCTGCAGTATCCATAAGATCCTAAGAGCACCATGTGTTGATGCCCTGTCAAAACAATTTCATTAAGAAACTGAATTCTGAACTGCGCATTCGTGGGGACTCACAATTTAAAAGCATTTATGCATCTCTGAACCAGAACAAATACTAGAAACAGTTAAAATTTTATCATATTTACTTAATGCAAGTAAAAACGAATTAATTTGGTCAGATAAGGAGCACAGTGATCTACTCAGGCAAATGCCTGTCTCTGCAGACTCTCAAGTCTGGCATAAAGTCAATTGCCTTGATTAAGCATGTAGAATTATTATACCGAATCTTAATAGATAACTGAGCTGTGCCAACATACAATATGCTACATCTAGCATGGATCTTCGTATTCTAAAGAGCGAGCAAAATCATCTTAGATCCTATTATTACAAAAACATATTTCAGAAACATGAAAAATCAGCTCTTTTAACATTAAGCACATAATATAAATTGTATATTGATGTTGTGTTTATAAAATTAGATTGAATTAGTTGGGTGAAGAAAGCGTGCTCGAATCATCAAAATTCCAAATAGCTTCAGAGAGCATGTTAGCATTCCAATACGATCTGCGGGTATATATACGGGGGTCGGGATCGAGCGGTGACTAAGTACAGGCTTCTCACCGTGAAAGCCCGGATTCGAATCCTGTTGTATCCTGATGCCTACTTGAGGTGTTTTGTGGAGAGCGACGTCCATCCGTCGGATGGGGCGTTAAACTTCGGACCCCTTGGCGCCTTTCGACCAGAGTAGGCTAATACCGTCGCCAGGTTTCTCTCCACCCTTCCTTTCCCATCCATCCCTAATGGCGCAAATGACCTTAGCTGTCGGTCGCCTTCCCTAAATCTACTACTACTATAAATACGCCATGAACGGATCGTACTGAACAACGATGTGCAGATATGAAGTCCATCCGGCCGTATCCTATGTGAATTACTGATCGAAGTGACAAATATAATCGATTATCCGATAAGGAAGGATTTTCAGATGTCAGCTAAGCGTACATACACGACTGGCTGAACATGTTATCGCGCTGTGATTTTTAGATGCATCCACATCACACGAAATATGTGTGAAGTATTAAGTCATTACTAAGTAATGTGATGTTTTTTCCCATGTCTAGCTTCCAAGTAAAATATATCTACACATAGAAGACATGCGGTGATTGTATTAGTACTTCATACTGATAAAAAAATATATTGTAGTTTCCTAAAGGAGGCTAGAGGGAGTGAAATGTGCAACTCGTCATTACATATTAACAAGTCCCGCAACGTTGGAGACCCATGAAGTGGATGTAGTGTGATTAGCTGTTACGGAGTTGCTTTATCATTTTCATGTAGAAGATTTAACAATGAGAGTCAGAAATCTATTCAATATTCAATATTGGACATATTGTATTACACGTATTATATCATGATAAATTCCTAACTCCCGCTCGGGAGAAATCACATTATCGCACATTCACTCAATGGAAAATTACTAACGTGGGGATTAAAATCTTGTTGACAGCCCTGATATCGGTGGATGATATTTCTGATGAGAAATTATCGTGGAGGGCAAACTCGCATCACCATTGCGTTGATCAAGGACGTTAATTGAGCTTCCCGAGTGGATGAGACCCGGCGGGGATGCCGTGCGGCCCGAGACCCCCTACCTAGGCAATTCGCCTCTTACCCGGGGCGAAAGGGGTCACCGCCACCGCAAAATACGACAGCACGTGTTACTGCTCCATCGAGATAATTCTCTCACGAAGCACTTGAATGGCAGTAGGTATGTAAACTTTGCTTTCTATTAATATCCATTAGATACCACCTGGGGCCTCTTGTCCAACCTCCAAGTCATTGTGCGAGTACATTTACAGATCAAACAGTGCATGCTGATTAAAGGAAATCTATTAAGACACTAATCAGTTGCATATATTTTACCGCTTTTTATTTAGAAAGATTTATTTATATATTTTTGAAAATATTTTTTAAGATCTCTTAAACTTATTTGCACTTTAAGAGAAATAGGAGTCGCGGGCTGGCGGGAGGGAGGGTAGGGCGTTGAAGTCTCCGTCTTGCCGCTGCGGATCCAACCGACACTAACTTGACAGTACAGCCCAACTCGGTCAGATATTCCGTTCATTCTAAAATGACGCCACAAAGAAGTGTTTAGATTTCAATAATTTCTTTGGTTGACGAAGTGCAATAACATTTTTAAACCGCCAAGAATTCGCTCTCGACACCAACTTTTTTTCATTATACATATACATATGTCGGAATATAACTGCATCACAGTGTTTATTTCCTTCAATGTTTACGGTTGAGGGAAGTGGATTATAGGAGGGCATTCTCGTTTTAACATCAAAATTGGCGTGGACAATGGGCCATAGGCCAAGGCTTAAGCTAATTTATTATTATTTCAATTCCACCATACACACTGATTTGTGCACAAACCATGACATACAAACTTTGAAAATGAATGCGTTATCACTCGATACCTAAAATATTATTAAGAGTAGTAGTATTTATAAATATACATATGCCTGGATGCACTTTTTATATACTTTGCGAACTGACATCTAAATATCTGTCAGAGATAGTTTAATTTTGAAAGGGCTTGGATAAGCACCCAAAATAAATTATACCATTCAGAAATCATGATTTACAAAATGATTTATTGTGTTAGATGTGTTGTGTTAGTTCATGCAGCATATATTTCAAGAAGTTGGAATTAAGACGAGTTCTAATGAAATCGCGACTACAGTTGGTGGTGCTCAAGATAACTCAGTGGGGATTCTACTATATTTAATGCATTTGGATATCCTAGGCATTCAAAAGTGAGCAGCTAATGAGCAGCGAAAGCCAAAATGTTTTAAAGGAAGAACAGATTAAAAAGGATTTTTGACCCTATACAATCAATGAACCTGTACATGTCTCTCGAAACCCGAATGTTTTAGACTGCTTGGATACGGACATCGAATGGATGTCGGGATGGACACTGCCAGGCAAAGGGTTCAGATGGAGGGATGTAAGTTATCATCCGTTATTTTCAATATATCTAATATGCAAATATAATGGTAAGAAAGGAGCGCGAAAGGCTATAAGATGGTGTGAATTTTGATGGGTAATTCTCAAACTGAGATTTTTGGATGACCAAAAGTTAGTTAGTTAGCCAGTGTGCTAAAGAGTTATAATCATTACTCAGTGCATTTTAGAATCATAGTGCGATATGAAGTGGATAAGCATTGATCATAATAAATTGAAGGTTATGAGATTTCCAAGAAATAAGGCTGAAAAATAAAAAGACTGGTAATCATTATAGTAGGGGTACATAATCTAAAACAGCTAAAACAGTTCACCTTTTTTGGGAAGTGTTCTGAATGAGGATGCTTATTGGTGGGGGCATTATTAGAATACCTGTAAAAGGTAAATAAACGTTTAAATAGATAAGGGAGTTGATGAAAGCTACCATAAGTAAAGATGTAAAGAAGGATTAGTGAAAACTTTAATATTCAAAATAACTTTGTATGGTTGAGGTAAGAATATAAGAGTAGATTGAAAAAAATTGATGCATAGGAGTGAAGAAGAATATAAAAAATAAAATAGAGCGCAAAAAGGTCAATAAAGTAGTTCTGGGGATGATAGGGAGAGAGAAACGGCTGATGAGAGTAATTTGAAGAAGATAGAAGTAGCGGCTGAAGAGGATAGGCAACGGGATACCGTGGGACGGTAATAGAAGACAATCGTAGTAACCTGGAAAAGTGAGAAAGGCGGAGGAAAAGAATTGGCATTTTCAATGGAATTAGTGGTGGTAGAAACTGCACAGAACTAAATAATGAGTTATTGCAACAAGTAGATGGGAATGTAAGCATCTTTGTATCATGTTAGTTAGGGCTTAAAGAGTACAGTAGTATGTAACCCCAGGGTTCATCGGAGACCTATCCTAAGCCGGTAAATTACTACTAATTAGTACATCAATTGTGCATTAAAATGCACTAAATAAGCATTAAATCTGGGGTATACAAGGGGAGGGGGGTAAAGACCGCAGGTGAAATTTGAAATGCTTACCCAGAAATTGCATCCAACCTATTCATTGCCGCCTCGCAAAAGTACTTTTAATTACTTTCAATTGCTTTGTTCTCTCAAAGGTTGGCCGCTTACTTGTTCTATTTTTAGAAATTAATTATTTTTTAGGAGATTTTATCAATTCATTCGTCCGATTTTGTACTAAATCTCCACACTAAGGTCCGGAACCCTACACAAGCGGAGAGTTTCAAGTGGCACTTCGAACCCTCTTCAATGAAGACATGGGTAGAATATGTAGTTGAATTAAGTGCAGCGTCAAGCCCTTTGGAAGGAATGTTGAAGTACGGGCGCCACTAATGGTGTCGGTTAATGCCACGTTTGTGGCATTAGCACTCATCTATTGCCTGAACTAACCCCTCTCAACACCAATTGATCTTCAATGCAAATAACTCCAGGTGTCGATCTGAAGACAGCTACATTAGTGCCGGAGAATGCAGAATTAAAAAGTATAAATAAATCAAACGCAGAGTTGGACTCATAGCTAAATGAAAAAGGAATGGCCATCACCAAAGCAAAATACTAATAACCTGTTTAATATAATAACGGTTACTTAATTCGTTAAATTATACAAATGCGAAGCCGAGTGGGGCTTAAATTAGTCAATCATAATAAAAACAACACAAATTCTGTTGAAAATAATTCATTAGGCAACTTGTGCCAAGAGTATATAGTTGGTTGAACCTAATGAATACACAACAGTGTTATGAATAATATTGGATTTTAGAATTGGACCCAAGTTATGATCTTACAAGAATTACCTTTGCCATAAATTTCTGCGCTCACTGTGGATGTTTTCAGAGGTAATGTGGCAATTAGAGGTAATGTCGTGTCGTCGATGTTTGCAGAGGTAATGTTGCAATTTGATTATCCTGTGCGCTAGGACTGGCTTAGATTAAAATGGAGAACATTAAAAACATCGGAGCCAAATCGGAGTATCTACACTGCAGGTAAAGGATGTATAGGTATTTATGCAGTAATTACTACGCACTTGTTAATTACAGGAAGTAGCCAAATAGTTGCTAAATCTCCTCTATTTTTCGACTTATTTGGCCAATATAATTTTTATTTTTCATTATTATAACCCATTATCATGTCTTCAAGTACTTACTAATTAATTTTGTTATCAAGTTTCATTTAATATTTCAAATATATAAGTACGATATTATTAATAAAAGTAATAAATATAAAATTATTTTCAAAATGATTCAACATTGTCAAATGAAAGAAACATATCAAGATGATGAGATGAATGAGTGCCAACCAATTATGATAAAACAAAAATATGTGTAATGATACCGAAACTATTGAGAGCATGATTTTCTGAAGAATAAAATCTGAAAACATTTTCCCGAGGAAAACAAGTTTCATAGTGAAACAAATTAATTGGCAAGAGCGAAATTCACGAAATTCAGTAAAAAAAATTATGCCAATAATATAAGATACTACAAATGTTAAATACAATAACTTTTATGTATGGAAAACAGATATACGTGTATATCACTCAAAAGGTAGTATATGCCTAATATAAAATTTAATACAACTTAATTTTAATGATATCGTGTATTTATTTATTTATCCTGAACTACTTGCAGATTCGTTTAGAATGAGGTGGAAAATTGGATATATATTTTGAAATAAATTTACACTTTTACATAATTATTCCTCTTAGTAAGTCTGCTTTCAGAAAGTTTGGCATTAATAGGCACGAGATTTATACATTGACCAGGCAATGAGAACCACTACGCTAAGGTTCTATTAATAAAAAAAAAACACCTCTATGTTTTTCCTTTGTTACTTCCTTTTAACTTTACGTGCATGTTGTTCTTTCTCTAAAGGCTGTTTTCATAACCTCATTCCAAGATCTTTCCTTGCGCAATGTCCCATTTCCTCCCAGTATATCGTATGCCTACAAATGTATTTGTTTAACCTCTTTCTCTTTAACATACCATAATTTCAGAAACGCTGTTCCCTCTACCATAACTGTTCATTACAGAAGGAGCTGTCATCCTTGGCACTTCCTCTAGCTTACGTGTATATGGTTCATCTTTAATACTAGGATCTCATTCATTTGTGACATACTCTAGGGTTGGCCGTACTAACATTTTATGCGTAGGGATTTTAGCTACATACAAACATTTTTTCATACTTTTTGTTATAAAAAGTTGGTAAACCTCTGCTTTGTTTAACAATTTACCTTGTGGCAGGATTCGTGGACAACACCTCATGAAAAAATGATGTGAAACTAAAGCACTGAAAGGTGTCCTTACCCAAATGAAATAATTTCCGCCAAATAACGGCTGAGTCTGTTGACTTCTTGCGTATGAAGACTGTATTTATTTTAAAATAATGATAATCCCATGTTACCGAACACTGGTCATGATGAACTATCATTATAACACTGAAGCATCTTCAAGGGCAGGCCGCAGACTCACGGCGATCAAACGTTGAGATCGAGGGATCGCATGCATGACACAATGCGAGGATAGTGGGAGCCAGCCCCTGCCAGTGCTAGGCACTGACACACCTCCCGGGGGTGAACGGCGTGTGAACCGCCTTTTACGGCATGAGTGCGCAAAAGTCGAAACCACTTCGGGGAACTAACTCTCACGCGAGCGCCCCCCCAACCCCTCTCCCTCTACGCCGCGTCAAAGGAAAAGAAGGAAGACGGCATCACGAACCCCGTCCTCCACACCCCACCGACGTCTCAGCCTCTCCCCGTCGCGGGAGGGGGCGCCCATGGGATTCACCACGAGGTAATTGGCGAGCTGCTCCCGAGTGAGTGCACGCAATTAAACCCGGGGGGTTTCTTAAATCCCGCCTCGCGGTAGAGACTCGGTGGACGAGAGAGAAAGGGGGAGAGGGGCGAGTGAGAGGCGTAGTACCGCATTCCGCACGTCACGCGGTGGCCGGCTGGGCGTGCCGCGGCCGGAATGAACCGCGTCATTGCCCTTGATTGGTCCCCACGGACGTGATCCGCCGTTCCCCGGGCCGGCGAGGGTTTCGGCTGGGGGAATGAAGACGGGAGCGGGCAGGATGGGGTTGACGTGGGAGGCCGGGGGCGCTCCCTCGACCAACGAACACTGCATTATTTCAGGGTCGCTGATTTCAACGTAGGTCATGTTCCGTTTCCAGGACCAAAGTTCCCACTGTTTCCTACCTTCAGACAGTAACCCACGAGCCAACACTAGAGTGTGTGCCAGAAATTGCCTCCATACCGGGCCAGCTATATGAGCACTGTTCCTGAAAAGCTCTAAAAAAAATTCTTACATTTACTACGGTATCTTAATTTAGATGATTTCTCTTCGCATGCAATACGCGTCGAAACCTGGGTCGTGTTATAAATAAAGTGTACGGTATTACAAAGTCAATGATTTCATTTCAGTAATGACCACATGTTACTGGACATGAAAAGAAGTTGGTTTCTTTCTTTCGTAGTTTACGTTTTTTCCGATTCCCTAGCACTCTTGGTAAAACTGACATTCGAAATCTAATCTGCAGTTGATCTCTCTGTTAACTACGTTCCCACGGTTTTTCCCATCACAACAAACGGGGCAAGACATGTTTTTAAAACCACCGCAAAAGCGATGAGCTTCGAATTTTCGCAAGAGGTTTAACCAGTGATCTCCCGTCCGGCCTCCGTATTATCTCAAAGGCGAGAAATGTTCTTATCCATCGGAGGTTGTATTGCGATTGTTGCCAAATTACCAAGGCACCTGCCTAGTAGCGGATATGTAAAACCGGAAGGAGGAAATGCGAAGTAAACAATGAAATCGAAAGTAGCAAAGTAATGTACATGCTTGTTTGTTTCAGACGAAGAATTGATGAATTCATTGGACATTTATTGCTAAAGCCAAAGTATCCATTAATATAGTCGCGATATCAGTCATGGACGAATTATATTTTCCACAAAATACATATCTTATATGTCTGTGCATTGGAATAAAATAAATACGTGAACGAATTTGACAACAAAATCGTTTTACTTATCATTAAAGAATTAAATCATATGGATTAAATATGATAAAACGATATGTTTCAAAAGCTCGTATCTGAAGTTTGGGAAAATAATTCAAGAGTTTACTTAAGAGACATATTTTTCAGCACCCTTCAATTCAAAGTAATGTTTTGATAGAGTACATAAATTTATATATATATATATTTATTTATTTATTTATACATACATTCTTGTATATTTACTTACTTCCAAAACAAAATGAAAAAATACAAAAATGAAAGCTTTAAGTAACCCTTTAGGGTTCTTCCCAAGTTAAGGCCACCTTTAAATTACACATGTGGGACCATCAGAAATTTTAAAATAATTTCAAACAAAGGCTCAAGATTACTCAAAAAGGAAGCAAGTTGTCAATAAGGAATTTATGAAACTCTCATTGGGGCCTTGCAATTTAAATTAATGTAAACTTAAAATTGACACCTGTAGATATTGAATGGAATACAGGTAGGTCCGACCACTGATCGCCTACGGGACAACCGACTTATATACCGTACAAAAATTACTTATTCTTGCAGACTGCGATCAGATAGACAAACAATGTTACAACAACCAAGAGTAACTCCGTGAATGCGAGAAATGTGAAGACACAGGACAGTTCAGTCGAATGATTAGAGTAGGAGAAAGTACGCATCGAACACTTTCTTGATCTCAACGGATAATCCTAAAGCGTGCCTTTTGGAATTGAAGGCAATATCCTCTATTTTAATCTATTATTCTAAAACATCTTACTATCCCGTAGCAATTCTG
This sequence comes from Hetaerina titia, assembly GCA_037158775.1. Lineage (NCBI taxonomy): Eukaryota > Metazoa > Arthropoda > Insecta > Odonata > Calopterygidae > Hetaerina > Hetaerina titia. The sequence goes on from CM073773.1 coordinate 30,191,991, forward strand.
AGCCCAACGTTAACAAGGTAAGTACTCGTGTACATGAATTCAATAATAAAACTCGTTTCTTCGGTAATTTGTAGTCATCCATTATATTTTATAGATGAGAAACTATTAATGAAAAACAGCTAAGAAGTTTCACGTGACGGTGTAAACATTTAGGTGTGTTTTTTTAATAGTTTACCATCAATTAATGAAAAACATGTAATCCAACTATGCACTTTTTCCTCGTTCATTACAAATATTGTAGATAGGGCAGCGCTGACTACAATTGTAAAGCAAGAGGCAATGAGAATGTGAGTTACGACTCAATTGGTTATTTCGATACGTAATTCGTACAAGTTAATTATCAATTCGATACGTAAGACGGTAGTGGAAATACGATATTATAGTCGAAAGGTGGTGATCTATCCTAGAGCATTCAACTGCGCAGGTGTATTTAGAGTCCACATAGATTATAATAGGGGAGATAAGACCAACTCGGAGGGGAGGCTTGTGCGGACATCATTCCGAAAGGGGGGAACGAGGAAACGCAGTAGAGTGGAGGGAGTGATACGTAGAATGGGAAGGGAAGCTTGATTCTTCCCCTACAGCCACCTTGATTCCATCTTACATTTGGAGGGATTACAATGGCCAACGATTGAGGAGTGAGGAGATACGAGGAGTGGGATGAGGGAAGGGAGAGGATTGGAAAGAGGGAAATGATAATTCACGGGGCTCCATCGCTCGCTTGCTGGAGAATCCTTCGACGATTGGCGCCTGCGAGACCAACCAGAAAAGTGTTCGGGGCACCTTCACCTTATCCGAGTGACTCAACGGGTGGTCACGAGGGCACGGATGCTGTGTGGTAGAAGGCAAGGGTAGGCGATGGGGAACAAAGGAATTTATGGGAGGATCAAAGGAAAAGTGAAAGGAGTGAGAAAAAGATGAAATGCAACGCATTTCAAGAACAACAACAAGATAATTTCGGCAAGACCATCTTAATCAGACATAGAATAGAATGGACATAATAGATAGATGAATAGAATATCGATTGAATGTATCACAGACTGCGGGAATATAAGGCGGAAGGGGAAAAAAGGGGTGGAAAGGGGGGGGGTTTGAGAAGGGGACGGAGGGGTATAAGGGAAGAAGCGGGCTAAATTCGTGTGGATCGATGTAAGATGGGGAGACAATGGGCCCGAGGTCTAAATTTAGACAACTGTCGGATTTTCGGATGAAAACGTATTCGCAGGGGTCAAGGAGAGATGGCCGGGGAGGTTTATTAGTTGCTGTAAGTATTTGGAAGATACGAAGTGGTTGGATTTTTTTAAATATTTGGTGCTGCTGAAGTTTTCCCTTATATCGTATTTTAAATGCGCTAAATGTAATTGGCATCTGATGAGGAGTCAAAGCTTGGTTTATCCAAGTACATGATTCCTAGCAAAGGGGGTGCGCGGTAGTGAATTTGGTATGGCCATCACATTTGTCAACCCGAAGGTCGGTTTGGTAGATGATGGCAGGGTTCCCCCAGTACTAAGCTCGACGGCGTGTGAAATACACAAATCCGGATAAAAAGGGGAACCAGAACCTGTCCCTGTGCCGCATGCGGTTTGCAAGGATGATCTGATTCCCGAAAAATTACACAGCTTGGGTGAAGCTGAGGGTAACAGGAGGCATCGTCAGGAATTGAACCCGGCCCTGCGGACACTAACCTCTGAACTCCATGTTCCTAGTGAATTTGGTATTATTTGGATTTCTAAAGGGTGGAGGAACCATTTTGGAGACGGGAAATCGGGATTTAAAAAAAATTCATTCGAGAAAGAAATTGATATTTTATGTTGCTTAAGGAAAGAGGAAAGACCAAACGTTAGAGACAGATAAATAGGATGTTTCCTGTATTTTTTCAAATATTAGAGAGAGTTGGTCACCTCGATTTGTTTTTTGAATTTACGTTTTGTGAGCACTCGGTATATTGAATCGGCGCTATAAATTTCATTTTAAAAAAAAAGGCATATATTTCGAGTGATATCGAGAGAGGGTTTATAAGAAAATGAAAAGTGGAACTATATTTTTGTAGCGTTGGAAGGAATCAGATGGGATGAGAAAGTCTGGATGTGACGTTTTGTTAATATTTCGAAAGACAACATATTGTTGGGGTTTTGCTCAATCATGTATAGGAGAGGTTAGTGAATTGATGGATTCTAATTCTATGGTGAAAAGAATGGATCCGGAAATATCACAGAGGTCAGTGAGGAAGTCATGTACGTTGACATCGGAAGTGTCAAAATTAGTGAATATGTCGCGAAGGTTAATGGACAGAAAATAATGGAGAAATATTTTTCAACTTAAAAATCAGTTTTTCAAGCGAAATTTCGGCATTGGCATGGAAAACCCTCTTTGACATCCTTAGTTGACCTATACTTAATCTATATTGAAAACACTATGACATCCTACTTCCACTTCGGCAAGTGAAAATAATAGAGATTTCCATTGATGGGGAGGATAGGTGATTGTTGGGAGAAATCTAAAGGAGGGAGGAAAAATGGCTGCAGAAAGTTTTGATTGTAAGCTTTCCACATCTATCAGCTGATACTTCCACATCTCTATCAGCTGATAATTAAAGAGCCGTAATGCATTACGACTCTCGAATTAGAGAGGCCTGCGAGGGTAAGGGGAGGCGTTGGTCGGCGCGTCGGCGGCCGGAGCAAAGGGAGACGCGGGGCTCCGGGAGAGGGGGTCGACGCGGGAGGGACGCGATCCCGGCCGCCAAGAAGGATTTCCGGCCCGCGGGAGATTCAAGCTTGGAGCACACATTAGAGCAATGGCCGCGAAACGCACCAACACGATATGTTCTCATGCTTTAAGAGCCGCAAACCACGTATCGGGGCAGTCACGAGTGCCCTTGAAATTCAGTGAAATACGTATGCAGAGATCATAAAAAAATATCAATCGTTTATCTGGCTACTTTAGTCCTTCTATATGAATAGAGAGAAGAAATTTAAAAACAAAAAGGAGCGAAAAAGAGAAAGAATTTGGTCCAATCCTATATTTAAGGAAACTGGAAAGAAGGCGAAGAACGTAAGAAGAAACTTAGGACAAAAACAAGCAAAAAAGAGAAAGAATTTGGTTCAATCCTTAATTTTAGAAAACTGGGAAGAGGGGGAAGAATGTCATGCACTTTTCCTTCGACGAATAAAAGATGAAGCCAATTGGCTTCGGACGCTTTTGCATGACGGTTATTAAGTGACATAGACAGGAATCCTCTGTGACCACGATACAATATTCTATTGGAGGGAACATTGTAATAGATAGATAGATAAATAGAGAGGTACCCGTATTTATTTTGGGGTAAGACAATGGAGTGTCTTCTACGACCTAACCCCTGAAATCCCAGGGAGGTAAGCGATATTGTGCTGTTGCCGTTAGGAGTAAGCGTATATAGTTAAGTCCATCTGCATGGTAATTTAGTATTTTTAAGTGAAGTGAACACTTACCATGATCGCAACGCATATAGGTATCCAATATTAAGCAACAGTTATGCACATTTCATCGCCTTCGTAATTCGCCACAGGAGGAGATTTAAGGTAGACAAAACAATTACTCTAAATGGATAGCCATTCGCGTCATATGTACCATTTTCAGAAAAAAAGCCTTTCCCATCTTCCTATATCTTCAAAGAAAAACGTTTCAAGGAAGGCTTCAAAATATCGTCCTTCAGAATTTCTCCTATATATACCTGCCTCTTTGTAAGCCTTGTGCGGCTATGGAGACATGAAAACATTGAATTAAAAAAAAATAAATAAATCGAGAAATGAACGCAAACCCGAATTCACGCCCAAGAAAAATTTTGAGCTTGTCCGCGATGGAAGTCGATATTTTATTCCGACAAAATGAGCGCGCGCTCAAGCGCAAAAGACTCGTAAAACATGAAAGCGCACGCAAGCACACGCCCGGACGAACGTGCTCACTCGGACCGTACGCTGCTGGGCCGTTTCACATTATATAGTCCAGGGCGTAGGAATTACTGAACACTTTTAATTAGACTTGCGCGTATCGGGGGAGACATCGGAGCAGCGCGACAAAGATCCAGGGCGATAGAGACACAGGAGTACAATGCGGGGCAGATTACGAGAGCAGCTGCCTACTCCTCAACTATTTATTTCTTCCGATTCGCAGATGTTATCACCGAGGTAAACAACTGAGAAATAAAAAAAGATCTATTAGGGAACGCCGCGATACTTTCCCGTGACAACATAGATGATAATAATCCTGATAGCCATTAATTATTCATTGCCTCACCTCAAAGAACTCGTGCTGTTTTTCCCCAGCAGAAAATGCGATCCAAGGGAATAAAGACATTATGTGCACCATAGATATTTTTTAAATATAATTAGGAGATCCAATCTATTTGGCAACCTTGACAAAGACATACTGTGCACAAAATGAGCCGTCTAACCTCAAATCGACAGATTAAGTGGATTCTCTTAGTTGCTCAGTTCCACAAATATGAGATAGATCCTATGGCTCCCGAAAACATTAAAAATATTCTACTTTATGAAGTAAATGTATTTACAATTCAATTTACAAAGAAATTCACAGCAAAATACACTGAATTATTTACTGCTGACAGGGTACTTTGCCGATTGATGTGAGTTCTGGGGGAATACCAAAGGCCGTATATTACATTTTCAGAGGCCAAATAATATTTTAGCAATGACGAGAGCCAATGAAATCATTAAAGCTAAATTCCTTAAAGACATCCCAAAAACCTGATCCCTCTGCAGCGATATGGTAAAACCTATGGCCATCGCTGTCAAACATTGATGAGCAATACATTATTTCAAACAGCGAAAACAAAGCGACGCTATTAATCAGAATCGAAAATTTAGCACTAGTGGATAATAAGATTTGAAAAATATTATGTAGTGGAATTAGTGCCTCTCGAAAGTTATTTATTATATGTAAATAAATACATATATATAAAATAAGTAAGACAGTTCACTTAATTTACATATTTCAGATAATGATGTTGAGCCTTTCCAAAGCCGCGGATATTTAATGAGCAGAACACTTCGTATATATCGTCCAATGAAGTTAAATATTCCCAACTTGTGTCTGACAACTAAAATATGCTCAGTTGGGGAGTAATGGCACATGCCAACAAGCTTGTTCCAACGCACTGGACGCCACGTACTCGAATATCTCAATCGTGACCATCGACAGCAAAAACATCATATATTCCTGAAAATTATCTTGTCGGGTATCTTAATCCCGAATACGACGTCTCCGAATGTCTTCCCCATGAGCATGTACTCTGTTTCAAATGCTACTTTCGATAATTTTATTCTCTCCCAAAAATAAATTACGCACACCATAACATTTTTTCCTACCTCGACTAATTTAAATTAAAAAAAAAGTTCAGGAATGCATATTAGTTCCACACTCATTTTCCTCCCCTCAATTTAACCCAACTCGGAAAGGTCATAATTTCTACTTCAGTTTTTACGATATCCATAATATATGTAACGTTCATATTATCCCGAGTCCTTCATCCCAGTGTGAATATTTCGAAAAATGGCGTTTGCGATTCCAATATTCAAGAGAGATAGAATGCGATTGTAGAAAATTACTTTATGGACTACAGCATTGCGGTGAATGGCAAGTCGGGAAATTAGCTTTCGGGCTACCGATACCACGGAATATTATAATCGGGCCAGGCAACGTAAATAGCTGAAGGGTGAGGCAGTGTTTGAAAATCAGAGACATGCTTTCTTTATCAAGAAAAGTTGTCGCTATCACTAGGAGTTATGGAGCAATATGTCTATATTTATATTTACATTCATTTATATAAACCATAAACACAGTAATCAACCCGAAGGTCGATTTGGTAGGTGATGGTAGAGCTCACCCAAGTACTAAGTCCGACGGCGTGTGAATATTCACACATCAGGGTAGGGGGGCCAGTTCCTTTCATTATGGTTTCCCAGGAAGATCTGGTACCCGAAAAATCACATAGCTTGGGTGGAACTGCAGGTGGCCCGAGTGCCTTCCCTGGGAATCGAACCTGGGACCCTCCAGTCAGTGGTCCAACGTTATAGGCCGTTAGAAGGCCGAAAGCTTAAACTTTCTGAAATTTAACTATTTTATTTTTTTATTCTATTGTGGCGCCCAAATGTTGTTATATATGTATGTGTATATATATATATATCGAATTTATACGAGCAATATATTGTTTTAAAGACAATTTCCTTGCAAAGAAACCAATTGGACAGAGATCAAAAACTGAACATGACCCTTTCGCGGTTTATACACGTGTATCTGCTGCTGCAGTTCTGGAGACAAAAAGACCTGCTGCTCTTGCCCCACCAAGAGGAATATTTTCTTGTAAAAAATAAAGCATTTGACCTCCAGAAAATGCGATACATCGCAATGAATATTATGCGCTACCACATGACATGCGATACACGATACTATTTGGTTATTAATGGTAGTTAAACGATTAAGGTAGAGTTCGGATGAAAAACCAATTTTACATTTCTAAGCTTCACTTGACACCATACGTTATAAGTACGCTATTGACTTCAGTTATGGATAACGATCTATATATCTCCCTTCATTCCGTGTGTCATGGTTATTCATTTCCTCCACTACCTTCGGCTACCTAACATTCTCCCCTCGATCACAGTCGCCATCATTCCATCGTCAATAAAAAAAATACCGTATCATGTTTCATTATCTTCAAATTGACCCAATAAACCTTGGTTCCCCCACCAAGGCTAGTTCTTCGTTTGCTTTTCAATCCGTCCATTTTATATTTTCAATTCTTCTTCACGTCCCCATCTCAAAAAACTCGATTCTACTCATAGCCTCCAATCTTAATGGTCATGTTTCCAAGCCGTACACAACTATACTCCTCATCACATTTTTAACTAATATTTTATTTACACCCTTATTTAAGGCTCTTCTCGTCAATTTCCTCTTCTTAGGAAAAGCTTCCTCAGATAATGGCAGTCTTTTTATGTCCCCACTACTTTCATTACTGATATATTCGATCAAAACACTCGTAAATGGTTGGAATGTTCTAGCTGTTGTAGTTTTTCTGCCTTCCAGTTTGACTGCTCTCGCTTAGCCTCCCTTATTATGCGATAGTTAATAGTTTTTTTTGGGGGAGGCGACCTACAGCTAAGGTCATTTGCACCATTAGGGATGGACAGGAAAGGATGAAGGGTGGAGAGAAACCCGGCGTCGGCATTAGCCTGCTCTTAACGAAAGGCGCCAAGGGGTCCGCAGCTTAACGTCCCATCCGACAGACGGCGTACTAACTCAAAGTGCCCTCCATAAAACACCTCAAGTAGGGATCGGGATAATACTGAAAAATATCTGTCACCACCGGGATTCGAACCCGGGCCTATTATGCGATATAGTGTGAAATTGTAAGGTACGTTACATGCGACATCGTCAATTTGAATCACGAATACGAGATCCCGGCAATTTTTGCGATACACAATTAGCATCGCGATACGATGTTCGAACGCGAATATCGCACTGCTCGACCAGTAACCCCCATCCCGTCCGCAGTGCCGGGAGCACTAAAGGGGGTGGGTTGGGAGGGCGACCACATCGTCCCATTGGGCTCCAGGAGTCAGGACGCGTTGTGCCGCAAGTGCCAAGAGTGGAGGAGGAGAGGAGGTGGAGAGAGGGTGTTAAAGAGGGCGCGAGCGCTCTCCTCCACCACGAGAGATGGTGAAGGGCCCTCGTCCTTGGGACCCTTCGGCCGCAAAGTGACACCTCCCGACCCCTCCCCCCCTCTCTCCCCCGGTCCCAATTCCACGGAACGGTCTCAACCAAAGGAACGGCGAAACAGCGTGATACACACACACACACTCCCCCTCTGCTCCCCCCTCCGCCGCTCTTCCCGTTTCACGCCTCCGCATTTTATATGCGAGCAAATATTCAAATGAAACTGTCAGCGGGTCCGTTCCGTGCACGCATGAGATGGCGAGTTTATAGCGGCCGAGTGACACCCGATGCTCGGCACCCGCTCTTCCCTTCCCGTCGCGAGAAGGAGCCGTAAAAGCGGGTGGGGGTAATAACACAGCCCCGCGATCATAATTCGGGGCCCGATCCAATGTGGGGTGGACGGGAGGTGGTGGGAGAGAGATCTTAATCGTAAACATCCCATCACCTCCTGATCCGACGACAGTTATACCCAAAAGAGGCCTGGCTCTCTCTCCCGTTCCTCGTTTGTGAAGAGACCGCAGGGAGACTATTCCCTCAGCTTCCCCTCCCTCTTCGCCACTTCCACCCCCTGCAGGGCTCTCCCCTCCGCTCTTGCCCCACCTCCAAACAGGGTTTTTACAGCCGCGTGGCTATCGAAGGAAGATTTGAATTTCTCCTCAGGTCGTAAATATTTGGTCAGTTCCAAAAAAATGGAGCGCCTGTTCTCACCGCCGTCCTAATCCGGGCCGCGGGTGGTGTGCCGTCTTCTCCTGACCGGACCGCATGTTGGGTGACCGGGGGCGAACGAACCCCTGGGAGGATCCCGCATGGCTCTCCGCAGAGAGGGTAATATAAAATATCGCGTTTCACGAAAATAAAGTGAGTAGGGTGCGCTTGGAGGGTAATCTCCAAGGGCGAGTGTCCACATTGTGGGACGGAGGGTGTGGAATATTCACCACCCCCTATTGGCCGATTTTCCACCAATTTGTCGATGCTATGAAGCAAAATTTTCTTTTTCTTTCTTGCTCTATGATCTAACGGAAAATTCATTTTTAAAAGTAATTTGAGACTAGTAATCACTTCCATTGCACAAATCTTAAGTCTAGAGGTAATAAATTATTATAAATGCTCTTTTATACTTAAATTTTACTTATTTTCGGTTGCAGCCATCAGGAGAATATCTAATCGAAATTTTAATATGTATATAATTTTTTTTCCATTTGGGAGAGGACCCGATTTCGTCGCGGGAATACCATCCACGGACGCCGTCGACAACCACAGGCTGTTTGTTCACTAAACTGATGCGAGCAATGTCCTTCATTACTATGACGACTACATTCTTCCTCACCAATGAAAGAGAGAGAGAGTGCTCGAAGAAGGCCTCGATGCTGGATTTTCCTTAAAATTTGAAGCCCCGAGCGCGTATGGCAGATATAAATGACAAGAGAGATATTCGGGAAATTTTGCAACACTGGGAGGAAATTCAGGATGACGTATCTCTTGTTTATTGGCAAATAGAGCAAAGTTCGTACGTGTTAACCTGGCCGAAGATATCGAGCGAGAAAGAAAATAAGCGTAGGAAGAGGGTGATTGACTTCGACGTGTTACGTGTAAGTCATACGCGTCAAGCACAGTGGCATATCGTCGGTTTGGGCGCGACCAAGAGCTGAATGTTGCCCAACGAGGGGAATGCATTTCGTGGAGGTACACGCAGCTAAGCAGGCGACATAAACAAGTTTGCCTACTCCCGGTTGGAGAGGAGGAAACCAGCCTCCCTCCTTCCCCTTTCATCCCTCCCTCTTTTTGCAGCACCTATCCCCTCCCAGACAGTTGTTAGCGAACGTCTCCCTCCGATTAAGTATGGCTCCCCTATTATCCGAGATGGACTAGACACACATGCGCAGTAGGCTACTGAGTGCTAGCCAGGTTATTGCGAACGGACGATAAACACATGAGGACGAGTCTTCCACCTCCCGCGGTCCAATCCGCCCCCGGCCTCCTTGACGCCTCCTCCGGCGTCGACCAGGGTCGTAACTCCCGGGAAACAATTCCTGCTCGCCACCGGCCAATCTCCATTTGTGGGGCGGGGCGGGGGAAAGGGGGGTGGGACTCGTCGTGGTGCACCCTTCCCCACTATCCCCCCCTCCCCTTTGCGGTTCGATCAAGAACCAGCGCCTTTTTTTTTTGAAAAAATTAATTAAAAAGGGGGAAAAGAGTAGTAGTATTATAACTCGCGAGGTGCAATAAAGAAAAAATTAATGGAAATGCACGTGGGTACGCATAGTACACGTTAGGCAGAGGTATGTGGCGGTCAGCCAGGATACGTACTTTAATAACCGCCGGTCACTTCCGCTGAAAGCGCACAAATAACCGTAACAACGTTTTTCCCGTAAAAAAACGGCCGAGTGGCGAAAAGGGAGAGAGAGGGGGTGGAGAAAAAGGGGGTTGGTTGGAGGCGTCGATGGCCGTCTCGCACCGCTGGGTGCCTCGTAAAACTCCTTTCCCTTTTCCTCCGCTTCAATCAGCAGTTAATACTTCGCGCCGGCACTAATATCCACGCTTTATCAGCGGCCAAACGAAGCTGTGCCGTGCATCACCCTCAGTTGAGTCGTCTCCGTGCTCGGGATTTAATTACGCCACGGTAAGCAGCACGGAGACGGGCGAAGGGGTGATGGAGTGGGGCGAAGGAGGGGTGCGAAGGCTGGGGGAGGGAGTTCCGTCGTCTGGAGGGGGTACTGGGGTCACCGGCGCGGAGCCGAAACTTATTCCCACACAATATACTTACTTCATTGCGGAGGTTCGCTGACCGTGCACCACCAATCCCTAGCTCCTCTTTTGCCCAACATCCCTCATTATTAAAGGATTCATCCCTTAATCTTCCTCCTGGAACCCTCCCTTGTATTAAATGCTCCTAACAAATTATTACTCTCCGTCAACCTGTGCCCATTACACCTGGCTCTTCTCCTTCTTATCTTCCTCCACATTACCTATTCCTCTTCCACTATTCTGTAAATTATTCATTTCTCACTTCATATCTTCTTCATTTGATCTTTAGGATCCGTCCCAGCACCATGCCTCATGGCTTTTATTTATTTTCTAAGAGAATAATTTTCTCGTTTTCCAATCCTTTGATCTCTCGTCGGGCGAAATTTTCCGTCAAAATTCTACTTTTATCCTCTCCCTACACTCCACCCATTGCATCTATATCTACATTCCCCCTTTCGGTCGCCTCAGTCATCGCGTGTGTAATGTTAACAGCTGTCAATAAGTAATGTAAGTAATGTCAATGAGTAATGTCAACAGCTTGAAATATGCCTTGTTTAGTGTGTTTGAAAAAATATCGCGTGAAAAACAAACTACTTCGGTCATAAAATTGCCACGTTAAAAACCCTACATGTTTTATGTGTCCCGCTTAGCTTTATGTTGGCACCTCTGTCTCCATAGCGTCCAGTTTCCATAGGTGGGAGTGTCCCTTCAGGTACGTCACAACTTAATTGATATCGCTGAAATGGATTTCTCAAGACTTCATAATTATTGGTAGATTGCGAACTGATCATGGGCTTTTAGATAATTAGGTAAAAATTTATTAAAAAATAACCGTAAAAGTAAATTAAGTCTCCTATTTTCTAATTTTATTAATATCAATTACTGGTGTTGATGGATAATCCTTGGATATTATTTTTCTTGTATTAGTTCGTTTCACCTACCTTAACTCTGGTGATTGGTATCATTTTTTTAATCCATTTTAATTATTGCACATTCTCTTAACAGCTGATGTGACTTTTAAGTTTGGTCTACACTTGGTCTGTACATTCAATCATCCCCACTCCATTCCCACACCCCATCATACTTGTTTACTTCTCTTTCCAGCCTTTATTGTATCCTCTCTCGTAAACCCAACTAACTTAATTAATATATTATATACCATGTATATTAATTGCTCTTAATCTCAGGAAGTTCATATTAATACATATTTCAACATATCATTACAGTCCACATCTATTTATCCTCAGAATTTCTTCAAGGAATGAATGAGAACCAACGCCCTGTATTCCATCTAATTTATATTATCATTGGAATTCTTCCGTTTAGGGTAGGCTTTGGATGGATGCTAATACTACACAACGGTACAAGCATACATTTCCATTTTCTTCTAACAAAACAAACCCATAAATCCTACTCTACAGTAAGGCTCTCTTCAACTACGCATATTTTCTTCCTTCCTTCATTCTGTTCAACATGCTTATCCTATTCCTGCCCCTTCCTTGCTTGCCTAACATTCTCCCCTCTATCACAGTCTTCAATACCCCATTCCCAATCAAAACGCTCGGCATGCATCTTCACTACTATGACTCTAGTTTATGAACCCTACTTTAACCTTTAACTTAACTTTTCTCTTTCTCGAGAAACTCATTACCACCATTTTGTTCATATTGTTTCCCATACCATACCTATCACAATGATTTTCCAATGCACTCAGATTTGCTAACTGACTGCCTAGCTAATTTTATGGATTCTCAACCGACTCCATTCCTATCTTTAGTTCCTCCATTTTCCATAACACTGGCTATTCCGACTCTCCATCCGCCACTCGCACCTGAGTAGTTAAAACGTAGTGGTTGCGTTAAGTCTCCTACTCCTTCAATCTACTCCTACTTCCTGCAATTAATTCATTAATTCTACCCAATTTACTCCATAAAACGCCTTTTCAAAAATATACGAAGTAGGCTTATAAAGCCTGATTGTATTCTATGTTCCTCTCTATTATTGACCTCATTACTGTAATGACATCAGACGTGCCCCTCCCTTTCCCTAACCCCAACTGACCAACCCCTAAAAAATCACTTGCCCTCATTATCATCCTCTTGTTGATGATCCTCGGAACCACTTTAGCGGTTTTTATTATCAAATTTATTGTGTTGTAGTCCTCACATATGGTGGCCTTTCCCTTTCTTGGAATGGGAACTAACACCGATCTGTCGAAGTTTTCCGGCAAAAATTCTCCCTTAGAAATGACTAACTAAACTTATAAATACATAAATAAAAACTACGACTTAGTCCCTAAAAACTCTTCCTGCCATATTTTTCCAAGTTTTTAAGTTGTTCCGCGGGATAATGCCTCTCCAAAGGTGTTATTTATTTGCATTACCCTAAATGATCTCTCTTATCTTGCCATTGAGTAAGCCTGGACCTAAGCTATCCTCATTTACGTCATATTCTATTTTTATATCTAAGCTTGCAGGCTTAAATTATTTAATATACAGTTACCCTAAGTATTTTTTATACTTTGTTTTCCAGACTAAACTTTAATTCACTTTTTTATCTCTCTGATGCCGTCAAAAATTTCACTTCATTTCTGTTTATCCTCTGCCAGAACATTTTCCTCACCTTCTCCGTGTCTACAAGCATCTTCATCACATTTCCTTCCTCCATACCACACTTTCAGTAGATGACCTGCAACATGCTGATTTGGGCTTTTACGCATGCGCACTCCCGTATAAATTCCAACCTGCCTCTAACTCATCGAACTCATTTCCTCGTTTACTCCCGAAAAATATTTTATAAATATAACTGGAAATTTTACCTTCACGGTTGCTGCCTTTTCACTCCCAGACCACCGATTAGTAAAATGTAAGTTATGGGGCTCCGGAACCAAAAGACGACGGAAAGGCTAACACATTTATTTTATTTTTGACCGCAGAGAACAAAATATGGATTACCACAAAAAAATGAACTTGCACCCAATTTTATTTTTCTAGTTCCTTTAAATTAGAAAAATGATTTACTGAAGTCTTTTATGTAATGCTTACCTTTTTCACCCCTAGATATAATTATTTTTATTTTCTGAATATATCAGGGTATTTAGGCAAACGTCTTATTTTCAAGTCTGCTTGAATTAGATTTATGTTGTAAATAATTTTATTTTCGATATAATTAATATTTTATGACAAATGTAACAATCGTTATATATTAAATAATACCATCATCATTCGTGTCAATCCGAGGATTGATTCTTTTCCCCTCCTCTCTCTCTTGCCGCTCAATCCAAGAGTATTTCCTCGAACTTCCTTGCGCCAATACTTTCTATCGTCTTCCTCAAATGACTGACACTTTGAGAACTCTGTAATTATTCCCGCGTTTCCTTCAATTACTGTATTGAGCGCATTAAGTTCATGTTGAATGTTTAGAGAAGGCTCACTTATTTCTCCAGTACGTGTAATTATCTTCCTTAGGACTCTTCTCTTTACCCAATTTTTAGAAGTACACAATTCCTCTTCTATCAGTTTCATTTTTATTACCTTAACGTAGAACCTTATTTTCATTTTTCCTCATCTTTTTTTCTCTTGCTGCCACCGTAAATATATGTTTCGCAGTCTTGGGGATGTAAAATCCACATAAAATATTCAATACATTAGTTTCCCATGGTGCTATTTAACGTTACCATTTGCTCATTTTTATCGTAAACTTTCGTTTGTTTCATCACGCATTCACTATCGTAATGTTGTCCTTGGGGTCGCGTTGAATTCGCTCATTACAAATAAATCTTCCAGTTCTTGCGATGTTCCCTTTCCTTATCTAAGTTGAAAATCGTCTTCCTCACTTCCACTGAATATCGCTTCGTTAGATTTATTCATATTTTAAGTATATTGATCTTTTTTATCCGCTTCTCAGTCTAGGTTTATTATAATTTTCAAGTCCCCTTTATTCTCTGCAGGACAGAGTGACACCAGAAGTCCGATTTTTCCCGCACATACATTTTATGAGCGTCCGGGAGGAGTTATTATTGTCCAGAATATTTATATATATATATATATATATATATATATATATATATGTTTAAATGAAAAAGATTAGCCAATTCCCTTCAATATTTCGGTGATCCCAGCCACTTTCATCAGACTACGATGAAGGTGACCGGGATCAACTAAATATTGAATCAAGTCGTTTTCGTTTTGGTTTATCTTTAAACAAAACAATTTTTCTTTAGACTATACATAAAGGCACTTGAATAGAGCATATATGTATTAATAAATGAGTTCTGTTCCTCTCTCCTCTTGAGAAAGGTGGATGTACCACCGAAAATTCGAGACCCAGTGAGTCCCTCTTTTGTGTGTTTCGGTGTTTGTGTCTACTAGTGTTAATTCCATTTACATTTATACATATATATATCTATACAAGAATACATATATGCATGGGTCGCGGAAGTCCAGGGGGCAGAGCGTCGGACTACTGACTGGAGAGTCCGTGTTCGATTCCCGGGCAAGCCACTCTGGGCACCTGCAGCTATGTGATTTTTCGGGTGTCGGTACCAGATCTTCCTGGGAAATCATAACTGGCACAGGGATAGGAACTGGCTCCCTTACCCTGATGTGTAAATTTCACACGCCGTCGAGCTTAGTACTGGGTGATGGTAGGGTTCACCCAGTACTAAGCTCGACGGCGTGTGAAATTCACACATCAGAGTAAGGGAGCCAGTGTGTACGTGTGCATGTATATTTACATATACACACGCACACAAGTACGTAGATAAATCACATGTAAGATATTCTGGGGATAGAAAAATTAACCTCTAACTCATGAATATGTAATACGATACGGCTGGTTGAGCTGGTCTGATGACATCTTCTAGTACACATTTCTCTACAGACAATGGTATTTATAAACAGTTACTCGAGGAAGGAGCGCATGACTAATATATACTATATGATATCGGGGAAAGAAATTGTAATAAAAAATGTCACCACATGGTGATACTGCCAGTACCATAATACATTTTTCGTGAAATCTAGTTTAGTTCCGACCAATCCTCATGTTAAAAGTTTACTGATTCAAACCGAAAACCGTTGGTGAATTTTTCACTTTTTTTGATAGAATTTTCCACTTTTGCTATACTAAACTGTTCCCTGCACTAACTTAAAAATATTTAGTACCAGCCCTATACATGTATATGCGAAGTATGTAGATATCTATATATTACACAAGTATAGTATGCAGATATATGCAATGTGCAAATTGCAGCATCCTATCTTTTAACTGTTTGTTACCTTGCCACCTTTTGTTTCTTCACCTCGCTCAATTCCATAAGTGTTCGCACAGGATCTCATAGGGTGACAATGAGCCACTCACCCTTACTCATGTATTTATTTTCGCGTATTCTCTGCTCCCACTAAACCTGATCATCTACAAGTACGAAATATCCCGAAAGCCCCCCAAGAGCGTATGGCGGGGAGTGTTAGGTAACCAGCCATACATACATGATCGCAGTCATGTTACCTCTACACAAATATTAGTTTGATCATACACTCGAAAAATGTTTATCACTCGAAAGAAAGTACTTAGATATAACATTATCCAATAACAGGATACGTGCATTCAAATAATGCAGTAGAACTGTTAAAAAGATGGGTGTATTAAACAAAATAAAATGCAGGATATACACAAAATACGAGGAAATGCACTACCAATTCTAATTATCTCCTAGGCGATTGCTGTCATGTCTATTTTTATCTCTTTATCTACACCTAAATAATACCCCGCAAGCCGCCGCAAGGGCGTGTGGGCGTATTAGGTCACCACCCGCAAAAGGGAAAAAAGCCGAATTCAAAACCAACACATACAAGCAAACCCATACCCACTGTGGTGCATAAATTCATGCAAAAATCCTATCATTTTATACTACATGAAAATGCATATCTACCTCCTTTCATTCTACAAGCATTCAATTACATGTTAACGATCTTATGGTAGCAAGAAACAAACGAAATTTTAAATTTATCCGTTTTAATGTCTTTCTCCCTGACTTTACTTACGTGATCTGATCTACTGCAGTAAGTTAGGACCTGTAATATGCCTTTCTCATCATAAGATAAATAGTCTGCCTCAAATGTATACTGTAAATTTGACCTATATTTGAGCCTACCATCAACTAGTGGCTTCCACCCTAATTATTTCAATAGTGTCATGACACTGCTACCTTGTTCCTAACAATATTTCACGAACTTAGCTGCTCTACGTTGAAATTGATCTAGTTCCAAAATTAAGCTTACCTCGTAAGAATCCCATACACTAGCTGGGGTCTAACTAACGTGAAATAACAAAGTTACTTGACACGCTCATTACAATTTTCAAGTATCCTTTTTATAAATTCTAACTTTTTATTAGCTATTCCGCAAATTTCAAAAATGCCTTTTCCCCAGGACATATCATTAGTTATAGTAAAGACCCAAGTACCCAATACGACCCAATGTACCCAAGTACTCTACAGATTCGACTTGTGTTAGGTTTATTTCCTAATAATGTGTTTTTGGGTGCAATACTTTTTCTCCAAAAATACAAGTACTTGTATATCGAAGCACATTTATTTAAAATTTAATTAGTATTAAAATTTAAATCTAGCTCCATGTTTCGCGCTACTTTTGAATTGCATTAAGGTTGTTAGCTAATGATACACTAACTTCATTACTAAATAAATCCCTATAAAAACACTCCATCGTCAGAAAATAGATAAAGCTCACTTTGAGACCTGAGACCCGATGTCATTAACGCATAAAAGGACCGATAGTGATGATTCCTATCATACTTGCTTTCTTGTACACTCGTTTTTGTGGTACATTCAAAATTATTTCGTACACGTGACATTGAATTCCAGTCCACTTATTCAAAAATCTTCTCCACGACAACAATGAAGATCGAGTGGCTTTTCTGAGTTATTCTGTAGGATATATTTGAGGATATGAAGTTTCTCATTCTCCACTAATTGCCGCAATTTCTTTAAAAGAGCTAATAGATGAACACATTAACGAATAAATATTACTCGAAAGAAGTACTATTTTAAATTAACGTATAAACGCTTTTCTACTCATGTTTGACTCCTGAACTCGCGTTTATTTAGCCTAAGCGTCAATTTAATTTATTTCAAGCAAAATATTAGAAATTTCTTGCTTCAAACTGTCAACATTTTCAAAATTTGAACCAAATCCAGAAGCTGAGCCATCGCTGTAAAGTGGAACGCGTTCCTGGTGCGCCTATTGTCTCTCCGCGGTCCGAGGAGACTTCAACGGCCGTCGGATCAACAGGCCTCTCGTCCTCTCTGTGGCATCGGACCGCGAGAACGCCGGGAGGGAGAGGACTCCTGCTCATTCGACGGGAGCAGAATCCAAGCGCGCCGTGCTTTCAATCCCCGTCGCTCGCGATTCACTGGGCCGCCGGCCTCGACTCGATTTATCTCTGGGTTACCACCACGGCAGTGCACCCTGGAAGTCAAAACCTCAGTCGGAAAATACACAATCCGAGCTGAAGCTAAAAGTAAGTGAGGGAAAACAAACGGACTACGATATTTCCGGGGGAAAAGAAATTATCTGTACTTTCAAGCGCCACTTTGTGGAATCGATTCATGTTAATATAAAAAACTATAACTTTGGGATTCCGCAATATTTTATAAGAATACGACCCGGCTTTTGACTTTGAATGACATCTTCTGAAGGACCTAAAGAATTCACTGAACGTCGACCAAACAAAACATACAATAATAAAACGAAATACCAAATAAAAAAGTACGAAACGGACGCATCCAAATAAAATGCTGTGAAATTAAAAAGTTGTGGTTTTCCATTCTAAGAAAAATGGCCTTGACTGTGAAAAACTTAAGCTCTTGAAATTGCGTCTCTGAAAGTGGGGATTTCCTTCTTAAGTGTGGGTAGACATTTAATGCAGTGAAAATATAATGTTCTTAACTTTAGTTGCAATATATTTTCACGCCTGAGAATGTAAATGCATCAATGTGCGATTCGTAAGCCGTTGAGTTATCACAACTTAGTCACTTCTATATGTCACTAAACACGATGAATGGAATGCCTATGACAAATTTTTAATTCCCATCTTCGAACTTCCAAGGGCTCCTTTCTCTCTCAAACATCCCTGTTATCATAAATAAACGCGAAGGATTCTTCTTGATCATCCGAATGTAGGCTACTAGTTTTTTTTTAATTTAGAGTGGTATTAAAAACCTCGTGACATATATAGATTGGTGATATTTATCATCGAACTATTTAATGTTACACTAGGTGGAATAGTTTGTCACATTTCCTTGAATATATTCTTACCATCACTGCAAATAGGTTGCCATAAATGCACTGCGAAATGATTTTAACCACAGTTATGTTATTTAAAGAGTACTTTCAACGTAAATAAACTTAAGTTCAATTATATAATCACTATATAACTTTCAAAACATTTAAGATGTATTTTTCACATGATGGTTGACGTCTTAGATATAAAAATTAACCTGCACCCTCAACATCGACACATACATCACCAAGTCTTACCCATATGTGCGTGTGGTAGTAGTGGCTTGTGAGAACTAGCTATCATATTAAATGCTGATAATTTGGAATGGGGATACTTTTCTTTACATTTTGAATTATTTTGATTACCCTTCCCATGGACTACAACCTTGACGTGTTGGAAGGGCTTGTGCGTCCCGATGGCCCCTAGAGCTGTGCTGGCGGGAGTAATAATAATTGCTCCTGGTAGGGTCACCCATGCCAAATAGGTGGAAGGTTGGGAAGCAGACGAAAGGTAGTTCGCGCAGCTTCTGTTCCTCAGCGGGGTGACCATTCGGTGATGGTATCACGTCAAACAAACGATTGGGGAAGGCAATGGAAAAATATCTCAATTTAATACCCCATGTTTAATTTGGAGGGACACCAAGAGAAACTGAAACATGGCAACTACGGCATTCGGACCGGGAGACCGGGTGTCGTACCGACAGCGGGAGATGCAAGGACTCCGAGGCGGTCGTAGCATGTAATCCATGCACAAACAAGATGAAAGCAGAGTTAAAGAAGACCCAGAAGGGGAACATAGCAGATATAACAGATTCATGGACTTTTAAGACAATGATGAAGACAGGAAAACTAGAAAACGTCAAGGGAGAAAGAAAGAAGGGAGATCTCCTTTATTTCTCCCTTGGGTAGATATTAAACGCAGTAAACCGTAACACAATCCTAACATATCTACGATCTCATATCGTAGATGTGTTAGTATTGTGTGAGATGACTTGGAGGAAGGGAGGGGATTACTGGAGTGATAGTTACAGGGTAATTTATAGTGAGGGGGTGGGGAAGAAAGTCGACGTGGAGTGGCCGTAGAATGTAATAGGAAGGTGGGGAGAAGGGTAGGGAATAAAGAGCAGGTGGGTGATAAAATTCTTTTGTTAGGGATAAAAGCGTACCCGTCCAATTTAGTGGTAATCCAGACGTACATTGCGACAAATAATCACCAGGAGGAAGAATGAGACAGTTTTTACGGTCAATTAGAAGAAATTATTGCGAACGCTCCAGGAAGGAAGTACCTACGCTAATGTAAAACGGAACGCAGTGGTAGGAGAGGTGAGGGATTTGAAAGAGGAGCGTACGGCTCAGGAATTTGAAATGACTGTGGAGAGAAAGCAGTCTTTAAAATAATGGGTTTGATAATAATTGTCGCCCAGTTCAAAACATCGCAGGCATAGGTACATATGGAAGAATGCCGAAAGAACAGATAGATAAAGGTTGAAAGAATTAAGAGGGATAGGATAGTACCAAGTGGAATCTTGAGGTGTTAACGTTGGTAAAAAGTAATAGGTGCCAAGAAAAAGTTTAAAATATCTAAATGAGGAAAAGGGAATGAAAACGGCCGTAAAGAAGGTTTTGGAATATGTTGGTTTCGGCAATGCGTTTCGCCTCGTCCCCCCGTCCCCCTCCGGGTGCCTGCAGTTTGGTCCCTACACCCGCGGATGCCACTTCTGGGGCATGAGGTCTGTGGTCACTGTGCAACTGCTGCGGGCTCCAGTCGTGGCATTCCGACCGGTCGATTCCGCGCATCGTGTCCAGGCAGGCGGACCCAGGGGCGTCTAGCGACGGCTCACCCTCACCTTCCCTTCTCTCACTCCCGCCCCCGGTACCCTTCGAAGTGGGTCGTGTCCAAAGTCGGCCCCGGGTTAATTCCCCCCTCGGACGTCCGAGGAACTCGATATCCTCAACGATTGATGCTGTTTGTTTCAGAGAAGATGTTCCCCCCCTCACTCTTTAACATACACACTCTTCCGAGGGCGAATGCCGTCGTTGACATCATTCTCGTAATACGAATAGTGGCGATGTTTGGGACAGCGTTTCTTGTCGTCACCGTTTGCGGACGAACTCCCCGGAAAAATATGTCACTCCCGCGGGGTACTTATTCACGAACCGTTCCTTTGCTCTGAATCTAGAGAAGTTATTACACTCGATTAATCATTATACTCAGTGGTTGAATATATGAGGGAGATCTTTCATTCCAGGGAATTTCATTCAACAGCACGGCCTAGCTATAAATCGTATTCTTTTGGAAAGTTGTTTGGTTGTACGAATGAAAGGCGAGTCAACACGCTGAATATAAGTGCAGGTCGTATTATCTCTCTTCATTACTGTTTTCAAGCGGAAGGATTAGCTAACCTCAGATGTTGCAAACATACCAAGAGTAACTGTAGAAACAAGTTATGCAAATCATTGTTCAATAACAATATCTAGTACACGAAAAAAATAAATTTCGTTTTAAAAGTCAGTACTCCATCAAATATGGATACCTCGTATTTTTCCTTTTGATTGAGGCGAACTGTTTCGCATTCCGATGCAAGGCATTTAATCAATAATGGAATTTCGCGTTTCACATGTTTTAACCTCCCTACGAGTGATAAATCCGTGTTTGATTCCTGAGTCAACCATTCAGAGAATTAAAAATTTGATTTCTTATCCACTGTCTTCCATTCAAGAATATTTCCACTGTGCCAAGGTCCTTTCAACATCCACGAGTGTGCCATTTTTAACGATTTCCTACAAAATTATTCCCAAGGCATAGAACTGCGTTACCTTTGATAAACAATTAATCGCACTGAACTCTAATTCAAACATTATTTCACGCTTTGTACGTGGCAGAATGGACGAGTATTAGTGAGATGATTAAGTAAAATAATGGGTTAGCTAAAGAAGTATTTGTACGTAACGAGATAGGAATTTATGATGGGGATATTAAATTAAGATGTAAAGAGATGTTCAGTGCTATTGCTATGTGATTCCGATACTTGGTCTTCGCTGAAGAAAGACGGCGTGTGTGTAGGCAATTGGGATGTGGAATTGAGTCGAGAATAGGTAAAATGGGTGAAAAGGATATCAAACTAAGTTCCATGCGTGTAAGAGGAGAAATCTGTTGGGATATGGTCATTCGAAGGGGGAAGGAAAAGTTGTTGCAGAAGTTTTTGACGTGTGTGACGTTGGACGAAGTAATTGTAGGGTTAAAACGTGGTTTATTACAATGCAGGGTGCAACGGTATTAGGTATTATACAGATCGGGAGTCACTGTTATAAGTATAGCAGTTTGAAAGAGAAGACAGTATTGCGTATTAGTGTAGACGGGTCCATCAGTAGCTAAATTTTTGGGGAAATTGCCACAGTTAAAAGTGAGAGGGATAATCTGTATCTAGACTAAAAGAAGTGTTGAAGGGTAACAAATGTTTCCGTCTCACGTGAATATTATGATCGCTTTTCTTTCATATTCCGCACTCCAACTAAAGTCCAACTATTACAGTTTGGTGAACGTACTAAACATTTATCGTTATTCAAGTGTATTCAGTTCACTCGTGAAATCGTCTGAAGGAATTTAGTATAAAAAATGTAAAAAAATCTCGATATTTTAGAAATAAATTTGATTCGATAAAATAAATTTATCATCGAATGAAAATCATCAAATTGAACAAAGAACGATCCGAACTATAATAATATCTCTACTAGGGATGCGATTTTGGAGCCAATTTATTGATAATCGGGAATAGATAATGATCAAAACATCGCTAATAGACTTTACCGATTAATTTAGAACTAAAAGCGATCATAATTGGTAAAAAAATAAGGGTAATTGATAATTCTTAAGTAATTACTTTAGAAAACATTTCTAATTATACCTAGCGTGCGTAAAGTACATTTAAATTGTGTATTGTCCGTTTCCTTCGTATGGTAGTCATAACTTTCGGGTACAGATGAAGAATAATTTTTAATTCAACTTACCCTTCATAGGTATTTATTATTTAGCAAGGTCTATAAATAATACTGTTCATCAGTTTAACTGTTTCCATTTAGGTCTGGATTTTTATAGAAATGTAGAACTTAAAATAAAAATACCCAAAACTTTTAATTTTACAAAATAATCGCCATGTACACTTACACAATAAT
Source organism: Hetaerina titia (assembly GCA_037158775.1). Taxonomy (NCBI): domain Eukaryota; kingdom Metazoa; phylum Arthropoda; class Insecta; order Odonata; family Calopterygidae; genus Hetaerina; species Hetaerina titia. Next base: position 30,214,922 of record CM073773.1, read on the forward strand.
CAGGTGACATATTATTATTACATAAATCTTGTTGCCATTAGGCAATTGTCCTGGCGGCAACGGTCAAGTCTGGTCAACGATCACTCTTGCAATGCACATACATACATACATACATACACAAGAACAGACATGAGACGAAATACTCTATCATACGATGACCACTTGAAGATTACTAACCGCACCTTTACCATCACACAAAGGCTGGGTTCACACGATATCTACAACGCTTCGTCCATTGCCATCGCTCCGTCTATATATTCGATTATAATTTGATAACAATTTATTAATTAAAACAATTGATTTTTTACAATTAATCTAATCACTTAACCGATAAATTTACCCATCTACTGGCGTCCATAGTGTTTTCAGAAAACCGTGGAAAGAGAGGCGGGACGGAATATTTCGCGGCGGTTCCACTCACGCACTCACCGGGGCACAGCCCCACCGGTGAAGGGAGGAGGCACACTCGGTGGCTCCATTAACGGGATACGAGGACTCGAGCTTTTCGGTGCGTAATAATTCATTTGCCGAGAGATATATTTTTATGGCTCCTCGGGAGCTACTTTGGGGAACTTCCTCGCGAGAACTTGATATTTGACTCTAAAAACACGAGCGCGGGCGCGAGTGACTCTCTGGGAGTCCAATGGGATTCGCACTGCGAATAAATCTCCGGCCGTGGCGACCGACCGCCGTTTCCACGGGAACCGGATTGAATCCCCTTGCTCGTGTTTTGGACGACGGCGATCCATCAGGGCTGGCTGGTACTCAACGGCAAGCTCTCGCCCCATTCCCGTCACTCCTTCCACTCATCCATACCATTCTCAGCAAACTACGTATTCTCAGGAAATACGTATTTCCGTAGGACTACCGCATCCGTTCGAATGGTATCCGATATTTTTGTTCTACTTTGTTGAGAAAAAATAATCAATTAGATTAAATTCGAGTCTCAGACAAAATGTTTCTTTTCTGAAACCTATGCAATGTGTTTTCTAACTGATCGAGCTGCCAAGAGGGCATGTGGTAGGGTCTGTTAGATAGGCTGCCATTCGATACACCTTGTGATATATTTCATTAAAATTCTCACATGCAGAGAAGAGAAGCTGCAGAAAGATGCTGTGTAAGAGGAAAAAAAAATTTAAGTCAAGTGTAATCGTTCATCTACTTCGAAAGTAGCTAACAAGGGCTGGATAGATGTAAATAATATCGACAGGAGATTAATTCGATGCAAGAATGGTTCACCTTGCATTGGAAACTTATTTGTTCATAGAGGATAATCTCCTAAAAAAAGAAAAAAAACGAGTAAAACATTCATGCGGCGTATGCTACTCTATTGACCAGGGCTTATAGATTTGGAGGAAACTAACAAACACAAGCTGGGTTGAAAGAAAAAATGTTAAAAAGGTGTTAGCAGAAGTGAAAGAAAATAGATCGCTCAAAAGAACAATAGGAAAAAGAGCAAAATTAATCGGGCATTTACTAAGGTAAAACCGATTCCTTAAGATCATATTTGAAGGAAAAGTTGCCGGGAAGAAACCAAGAGGATGTCCTAGAGGTGCTTTCTTCGAGAACATGGAGATAGACTTCAGAAATATATGCTAGTCCGAAGGAAGCAGCAGTGAATAAAGACGCTTGGCTCTTGCGAAAAGGCACTGCCTTTAGTGCTTGATGATAATGCTTCTCTAATGACCACAGGCATGGGAAATTGGGGAATTATACGAGAGAAGAATAAAGTTCTTCCTAAAGTTGTTTCGGTGAAGATATTGAAGATCAAAGGGACAGATAAAATAAGAAACGAAGAAATAATGTTATAATGGAGTATAACAGGTTGAGAAAACCAATATTAAGATAAAAATGAGAAAAATCAGAATGTTTTGTGCTTTCTCAAGACAAACATATTAGTTTTAAACCTGCCCCGGGGTGAATAGAAGGTAAGGTGCCACAAGGAATGCCAAGGGACATACGTGTAAATACGATTAGACATAGTAAAGGATAGGATGCACTGCAGACGGAAGAGAAGTTTTGAAGGTGGCGTAATAGTGTGAGAATTGGAGGGGGAAGAAAGGGAGGCTGAAGTCAACTAATCTTTGGATTGGAATGCCGAAATTGATAACCTATATACAATTTTTATTCCTTCCAAATGGGGTTGTCTAGGCTTATCTAGGTACTTATCTACGCTCCGCGATCCTCTATCCTATCCCCGCTAGGATTCTCACCAATTTTTAGCACTCGTGCCAAATTCATTTCGTTGTTTTGCATTCAACATGTCTCGCCCTAAGGCTGGAGAGTCTTAAAGTATGACAAGATGATCATTGGGGGCTTGTTTTATCACTTTGTACTGGCTAAGGAAAAATGTCGACAAACATTAAACGTTCTTCTCAAGTACATTGATGAAAATATTAGTGATAACTGTATTATAATCAAACGCGGTTGCCATTTTAAAAGTCCATCACCGATTCCTGGTATTTAAACACCTTTTCCGGCCTTCACCGACGCCTCTCGGGCCCTGGTGACCACCTCCCGAGGAAGGGCACCCGGCGCCAATGGAAGGCGGTCCTTACGGGTGTGCTTCTTAATAAGAGCGATTGACATGTGAGAGTTCAAGGTCACATTTCATCTGATTGCTCAAATTGATATGACCTCTTTCACCTGCGTTCACCTGCTGTAATGGAAACTCGTTCCGATCTTTTGACCTAGTAACGCGAAATCATACCAACATTTGTGCTAAGTTTTACTTCCTGTCACTCTCATAACGATTATTTCGTTTCTTTCAAGAAGATGGCCCATGAACCGATTATATTATCGTTCATCAAAACGTAAATAGCTAGAAGCAGCAGCAAATTACGCAGAGTTAAACAGGATTAAAGGGAAAACAGATGAAAATAAAGGGAAAATGAGCAGATGTTAATTTGGATACATGAACCACATTCCGAATACGAAATTCATTGCCGAGGTGGTACTACTATATGCCAGGTTCCCTGTTATTTTATAACGCCAGGATCAATGCAAAGAGTTGGTGATATTAAAAGACCGTGTTCATTGAAAATGGGATATCCAGCCGGGCGGAGAAGAGCCTCCGGGCGTTGGTTGGTGTCTCGGCGTCCGCGGTCGCTCACTCAGTCGCAGGGAACACCGGAACAAAACACCATCGCTTTAATCCCAGACCGGCAGGCACGCTCGATCCAGCGCCGAGCGCAGATCAATTTTGAGCGAATCATTCACACCGATAGGCTATATAATTTGATACTTAATCAAGACCCAGGAGCTGTCTCCGCCTTGCCCATAAAAATTCATAATTTATTCAGATGCCACGGCAATCCACCGCGACGATTATCATTCGCGTGTGAGTTATTTCACGCCTACGCTCATTATGGATGTCTGCCATATGTCTCCATCCCTCCTTCCCATTCCTCCTCTCCTTCCCACTTCTCCCTCCGACCTTTCCTTCCCCCCTCCACACCGAGGCGAACGCCACCGAAGGCAGGCGCAAACATGGCTCCTATGCGCTCGCACGGGGTCGACGACAACAGAAGGAGCGATGGATTATTCAAAGGAAATACCTACTCGATCCGAATCCTATCGCGTTGATCGATTTAATAAAAAAACTGCCACGACCGGCACATTCCTCTCTCCAAACGGCTTTCCTTTGTGTGATAAAAGTTAAGGACAGCATTTAATAATTGACTCTAGTTTATTGCATTGCTCAGATCCGTTAGAAGTTTTTCTTTCTGCCTGTGCAAGGAAAAATAAAAGATATTTTCTAAATTTTCTCCTCTCACAGTTCCACTGCAAACACGCGGTTTATAGAATTATTTCTTCTGGGTGGAATGGATTCGTCAACTGCCCTACTAATGAAAAGGGTCGACGGTGATAGTGGAGTTTTATTGTTACCCACATCCCAAAAGGACCAAAAGACACTAAAAATCTGCATACGAAGGACATTTCATAAATTCTGCGCGAGAGAAAGAAACAAATGATGAGCAGAATAAGAAAATTAAATTTGTCATTTGGATAACGGTTTAACACTAGAAGGAAAATATTATCATATTTAAATGAGAAAAATAAAATGCTGATTCATGGACATTTTATTTAGTTCTAAGATCTCCTGCTCTTTGAAAATTTATTTTCTGTAACAACGCTGCTGTCACTCATTGACAAAAGGCTGACATGTCATTTCCGGTCAGCAAATTTCTGCTACAATCTAATCGGTTCATCTAATTTTGACAAAGAAATTAAATTTCAAATGTCTTGCGGTTTGGGCAAATAAAGTTTTTATTAACCTTGGCCACAAAAAAACTAATCAAGTAAAAATAACCTAGACGCATTGGTCGGAAAATGACTCAGAGAAACTAACATAATTTCAACCGTTGAAATCACCACTCAATATATTTAATGGAAACAATCTTTAAAACCCATATTGCATGTGGAGAAAGTAAGATCTCTAGTTACTTGAATTAAATGAAGGTGAATCGAAAGTTGAATCCGGGTTGTGGCTGGCAACGTAAAAAAACATAGAAAGGACACAAATAATGCTATAGTTAAAAGATTGCAAAAATACAAATCATTTGAGGAACACGATGAAGAAGTTAGGTCTGCATTACATTGATATTATGCTAGAGCTTGTTGGAACGTTGAGGGCAATTCACTGCCGAACAGATCGACATAAAGAATTATTTGTCATTGGCACAATTCGACACAACATCAGCAGATGAAGTACACCAACTTACACGCCAAAATCACCAATTACTGCAACGGCTGGTGACCTAACACCCATTGTCATGGGTAATATTTGGTGTTTTCCGGGCCCCTTATTGCGGTGAAGTCTTCGCAGATCATGAAACCCTGACCCAGCGGATAAAACGCGAAGGCATCACTGCACCCAATGATGGTGCCTCTGGTTGTTTCAAGGTAAATGTGATTCTTTCCCTTTCAGCGTGTATACTCGAGAACTTCACCACTAGTAAGGCATTAGAATACCCTCTGCCACACGCCTGTTTGGCGGCTTACAGGTTAGAATGTAGATATCTTAATACGGAAGTTTAATTTGATCTCAGCATCAGTAGAAATACAAATTTCATAATTGGCGAGGAATACAGATCGTCGTTCAATGCACACCAGTTATCTTTGTTGATGACCCTATCTTCGGCGTGTCAAATGATGTCGCCATCTCACGCACGCATGGGAAACATCCCTGCCACGCTCATTCACGGACTAAAATCTTCGACAAAATAAATTTTCAGTCAAATCAGTCAAATTCAAGTCTTTTTCATTGCAGAATCCCCACAAACAAGACTTATTTCAATAAAATATTTCAACTTATTCAAAACACATCCAGAAAATATCGTATTGAGATGGTCGACTTTCAAATCATTTCACCCAATTCGAGTCACCCCCGTAATAGCTTGGCTCTGGATGTAACTCTCCAAACCCTTACCCGAAGAGGGGATGCAACAGGCATCAGGTTGACTCCATTACAACCGTTTCCTCCATTATCGTACCAGTACCAGCGTTCACACCGCCTCTTGTTTTGCATCGTAACTCAGTACTTTCCCTTTTAAGACGTTAATAATGAGCAAGAGATAAGCCCTTTTAGCCGATCTCGGAAGCAAGTGGAATCCATACATAAAGTACGATATTAAATTTAAAAAAATACTTTTCGAAGCGAACGGCAATTTTGTATATAGAAAAATAATAAAATTTAACATAAATTGTATTCATAAAAAAATCATAAATGTTTCCCTTAATTGTAGTTTTTATCTCTTCATTGTAAAGATACAGTTGAATCTAGTTAATAATTGAAAAATTACTTTCAGGGTTATTATGAATTCACGTAAGAACGATGCAGTCAAATAAAAATATTACTAACTAATATGGCTCAACAACCAAATTTCCGAGCCACATAAAATTACACTCTACGATTTTAAAGTTTTCCCGAGTCTTTTCTTTACACCATAGAGTATATACGCATATTTACAGTCACTCACTTCGCAAGACATCCATAGCCCATGCTGAGCTCCAAAAACTTAACCACACCCGTCCTTCTCCTACCTCGTCCGGTAAGTTCCCAACACTGCAGCTGAACTATGACATTGAGGCTGTCATCAACGGCGTGAGCAGTCAGTACGCTCCGTCCAATCATGACTCCGCCCCAACACACCCGCGTCACTGCCCACCCTCGTCCTTTACCTCCAGATTTCAAGAAGAATCCACCGTCTATTGGTCCGTCCGACCATCTTAAACTTCTGGTTTTTCGATATAAATCAGGCCTTTCACACTACTTTGTGGGATACCGGGGGTCAATTACCTATAAAATGCTAAATCGGTGACGGAATGAATTTAACTCGTACGACTAGTGTCAAATTGGGTGTTTCAAAGGCCGACAGTTGGAACCCTTTTCCGAGCATAGGTAATATGTAAACCCCGTTGGTACGTCTCATGGAAAACCCACTACCGTGGTTCATTGGGATCATGGAATACTTTCTTGATGAATTTCTTCACGGATAACCTCTCGCGCTTGCGTGCGTCGTTGATGAAGTTTTCGCACTATTCACCACAGGCCTCTTCGAATCGATAATTTTCGACGTCCAGAAATTATTAAAACTCTGTTCCCGAAGACAAATTGAGATCTTCCCAACTTCCCTGGCACGCGATGCGACCTCGAAGGTACGATGGATCTGCTGCCTCCCACACGCAGTTTGACGACCACCTTCATCGTCATTTTGTGTTAATTTTTCACTATGACTCGGGTATCGACTGTATCGAATATCCACAAGAGGGACAAATCACTCCCTCAATCAGTCCTTTCCTGGTATGCCTAAGGACCTGACATTCCTTTTCTGCCACACGTGCACCCCTGTGGAGCCTTCAATGTGATTGCGCAGATGTTGATAAACATATTTATTGAGGCCGTTTATTTTAGACCAGGTTTTCACTGCCTCGGTGACTGCTTATATTGTGACGCGAGGTTTTTACCTGATTCAAAACCTGAAGGGTTAAAAAATAGGCTCAAAACTTCACCGGATTAATCGAAGTTTTTAAATCCATTAGCTAAAAGAACCTTAGAGAAAACTACTAATTAAAATTTAAACTTATATTAAATATTCAGGATTTAAATGTAAAACACCATTCATGAACTCACTTGACTCTATTTGTACCAGTAACGAACGAGTATTAGAAATAAATAAGGAGAGGAGAGAATGAATTAGAGGTGAAACACATGAGATGGTGAATGCAGCGGTTTAAGCTGTTGTGAAGTAGAGTGGCTTGCATTGAATACGATGGAAGGCTGAATGTTTTGGCATCGTGGAGAGGATACGCATTTTGAATAGCGTGGGAAATTGGAAGAACAGGGGGGTTGGAAAGAAATGTAAAATAGAATCAACTTTTACAGATGACGATTACCCTTAAAATTCATGACATTTTTAAGAAAATTCAATATTTGTTCAACATTTTTTAACTTGTCCATTACAATGCGGTGAAATTTTCTAGCATAAAAGCCTGTATAATATTCAAATTGAGATGTGGTCGCAAAAAGGGAAAATGTGAATTATTCTGCGCCAAATTGCGGTTCACAGTACACCACAACAATGTTTATTTCCTAGGTGTTACAATATTAGTGATCATAGGGTTACACATATATTCAGAAAACCATCTCTGACAACTAACATTTTGGGATAGCTACCATTGCAGTTTTTGACTTATCTTTTCAAACATATTCATTCCAGTGCTGTTCGTTGGTTTTCAGGCCAATATATATTTTAGTATATTTAAAATTTTATATTTATATATATATATAAGTATATTTAAAATTTTATATATATATTTATTATATATATATATATATTTTTTTTTTCATTCAAACACAAAAACCCGCTATTAGGCGGATAAATTTGCCGCAAGATCCGGTGTTCAAGTCCCAGTCAAGGAAATATTTTTGCAGATGTTACCTTCTCGATTCCGCCTTCCCCACCTCTCCTGTGTTCGTCTTTTGTATGTGCTCCTATCACTTTTCCTTATATCTATTTTCATGTGGATGTATATACATATACATACACATATTTATGAATACATATAGTGACACAGTCTGACCTGTAGAAGGGTAGGCCGGAAGTTTAAACTTTCTGAAAAGTGAGTATACATTTACTTGTTTTTTATTTATATTTTTGTGTTATTATGTGCCGTCCAAATATCTTATATTCTTATATATATATATACATATATATATATACATATATATGTATAGGTTCTTCCTGGGAAAACATAACCGGCACGGGGAAAGGAACTGGCCCCCCTACCCTGATGTGTGAATATTCACACGCCGTCGGGCTTGGTACATGGGTGAGCTCTACCATCACCAACTAAACCGGCCTTCAGGTTGATTACTGTATTTATGGTTTACATATATATTGTATTATGTTCCTTTAAGCGGTATTGACATCTCTCTGCAATTTCCATTAACAAATGAAACGACCTGACTCGGTTATAAAGCGTTCAATTCACTCTCTCGTCCAGTCAGCCGAGGGGGAGGGGATTGGGGGATGGGAGAAAGTGGAGGGGTGGACCGGACGAAGGAGAGGAACACTAATCCGGGGGCATCTGGCGGTTGGACAAGGAAGGAATGCCACTGAAATGGGACACGGATGTTGGAAAATATTTTACCAACGACACGGGAAAGAAACATGGTCCTTTGTATGCTAACGGGACATAACACATTCAGTGAAGCGGTCATAAGAACTTAACTTGATGACTCCAAATAATGAATTCTCTGGTTACTAAGACGTAAGAATTATCTACCAATAAGAAGCAATAAGAAGAGAAACCATTGAATCCATTTCTGTTTTCAAACAAGAAATTTTCTTGCCAAGTAATTTGAAAACATATAAATCACTACCATTAAACCCTAGGATTCAGTCCGCGTGAGAATACTCTACAATCACCCACCAAACAGACCTTCAGGTTGTTTAGTGTGCATATGGTTTATAAATTTTAAATAAAATTTGCGTTTGGTAAAGAAGCTTTTCCAATTGGACACGGGCAGCTTAATTAAAAATATAACCAAAACTTTGTAGAGCATAGTTCTGTATGGATCACTAAACTTCATCATTTTAGCGAGAATGAAGGGTAAATTGAAAGATTTGATTGCAAGTTGATAAACGATAGAAAAAATAAAACGGGCGGAAAGAAATCCAAAGAAAAAGTTCAAGGCAATAGATAAAGGGGAATAGATAAAGTTGTTGAATTCGAAGAAGGTAGGAAAAGGTGCGCAAGGTGATGGAGGCCATACTGAGAAGTCCTCATGAGCATACTGGTTGCTGAAGACGGTAACAGAGGGGAAACGGCAAGGAAAGCGAGGTAGAGGTATTTTAGATGGTAATTAGGAGGAGAAGGATCATGCAGAGTTATAAACCTTAACATCAATAATGAGGTTCAAGAATATTTTATGGCATGTCGGTTTGGGCCTAAGTGCATTGTAGTGCTTAGTGTCGAAATTAATCATAATCCTACTCTAGCCCGGAAGACTTCTACTAATAAAATGAATAGATTCATTTTCTCTATTTTTCACAAAATTAATGTGTTAAGCATAAAGTTCAATCTTGATTTAAATTAATTACGGTTAAGGAAAGTCAGCTTTCACTTTCATGTTAAGCCTTGAGTCACTTAGAACCTGACAAACAGTTTTATTTTCCTGGACAAGGGTAGCGTGATTGTCTTGCTTCAACTCTTATCCTCCACTATCCTCTTACTTCACGGTCGTAGCAATATAAAATTAATTTCATGAGGACCACGTTCCATCCTACAAATTAACTTTTAACACGCTGATTTTTTCTCCGAAAACAGATGGGTTACGTAAAAAAGTTTACAATTAAATTGATTAATAAGTTAAGACTGGCTATAAAAAAATAAAAATTTCAACTTTTGACTCGATACTTCTCCAATGTGGCCATACCAAAGAAAGCGAGTTGGTGGTTTCTTTCATACTTTGTCTCCAAATTTTTTGAAGTGCAACTAAACATAATTATGCGGGTTGAGCTATGATTGTACGAGTACTGAGAACAATAATGTAAAAGGATTTCTTTCCAAAGGAAAAAAATATGGCACAAATACTACTAGCTTTCCACAAAATCGTCGAATAATAGAAACCCTGCACATTAAGACATCTCCATATTTTCGCCAGTTCTATTTTCTCTTTCTGGTAAATAATTTAACGAATCGAAGAGCTTGTATATTATATTCAATCATAATAATTATGGTTTAGTTGGGTAAAGGTGTGACATGTTCCAGCCTCAAATCCAAGTGATGGCGCTTGACACCTTCAGGCAAACTCCTGTAATGTCAATTGTCATGAAACAGAACTTTCTGGGAAACAGCAAGCAATCGACAGAAACCGACTTCCCTTAAGTGCGGGTGTGTTGTGTGTGAATGTGTTGCACACAGCGTGCGGAAGACGAGGCGAGCACTGCCCTCACCAAAACACCAAATGGTTGACTACACCACATTGAGTGATTAGGGAAATTCTTCAACAAGGATACAGCACTGCGGTCATCAATTGACAAGCAAAATTTGTACAACTCAGAAAGACAAAATATAACAAGCCATCAATTGCCGAGAAAAATTAATAATAAACTAGACAAATTCAATTTTTAAGCCATACTGTAAACAAGCAGTTGAAGCCTTTTGCTGAGAGATATTTTGATATTTCAATTAATGCAGGAAAATCCTATTTAAAAAAATGCATTATGATACATCACCTTAAAAAATGTGAGCATATGTATTTTTCTAGATTCTGTGTGCAAAATTTGTGCTATGTTTACAAATTGGGTTCAACCAAAATTAATATAATTCACGGCATTATGTCTGTATAGTAAGATACACTAACCATAAAGAGTGATTCTTGAATAATATATTATAATGACGGCAACATTTCAATTAATACTGCGACAGAGAAGTGTACATGTTTGATTAATTAAAATTGATAATTTTCCACAAAATAATAATTATTTATTATAAAATAATTATTTGGTGGAAATTTTCCAATTTTAATTAATCATGATATTCCACCATATCACGCCTGAAACGTCTCTTTTTATGTATATGTTTGAGTTTGACAGTCAATTAATTCACATTTATCGGAAGCTGATGAACCTTTGTACAATTATGTCAAAATAAAATGAAGAGCATAGATTTTTCCGAAATATGATTTATCCCTGACGATTTACGAAACGACGATTCCCTGAAACCTAGACCCCTAGACGAATCCCTGACGATTTATCCCTGAAACCTAGATTTACGAAAATAGATGTTATAAGTAAAAACTACATTACGCTCTTTATTCCATAACCCTTCCATCTCAATCTAAAGTCAAATAATTTTCAGTCGAAAATTCTGTTATCTGATAATAAATATGCCAAATATTACAAGTAATACTAGGTTGCATACCGTTTAAGGGAGATCATGGATGAAAAAATACCAAGATAAGTTTATTTACCTTTGCAAACAAGACCACCTCATATCCGACACTAAAATAATCCTTCAAATCTGTAACCTTCCATCCTCCCTTGATTACGTCCAACATCCCTATCCGATTCATACCCTTTCCTTGTTTACCTCACATTCTCCCCTCAATCACAATCTTCAACATCCCACTGCCAATCAGAATTCCCAGCAACCATCTTTCCTGTCTCATTATTTCTTCCAAATATCCCCTCTCCTCTCCCACCAAACTCAGCACTTCCTCATTTGTTTCTCTTTCTGTCCATTTCACCTTCTCCATCCATCTCCGCGTCCACATTTCGAAATCCTCCAACCTACGCCTATCATCCTGCTTCAAGGACCACGTTTCTATGTCATACAAAACCAAGCTCTATATCAAAGTTTTAACAAGACTTTTTTAGCATCCTTACTTAATTTCTTTTATTCCCCCTCCTCGTGAATACTTCTTTGCCTAAAGCAATTCTTCATCTACATAAATACCCTGCGAGCCACCAAAAAGGTGTGTGGCAGGGGATGTAGCACCATGAGGGAAGGGTAAGGGTTGAGGGGGTTGGGGGTTAGGTGAGGAAAGGTGGGAGGAACCTGTAAGAAAAAAATATATATGTATACATACATATATGCATATATATACATATATATTTCTATACATATATACATATATATTTCTATACATATATGCATATATATACATATATATTTCTATACATACACACACATACACATACTATATGTATACACTTCTTTGTATATTGTATGCTTTGTATATGTATACTTCTTTCTTCTTCTTATATGCCAGCTAATTTTACCATCTTGGGCAAAAACACTTCCGAGGTAGTTGCACATTTCCACCTGATTTATTTTAGACCCTTCTATTTAAACATTCACCTTATTGTTCATCTTTCTCGAAAACCTCATAACCTTCGCCTTGTTTAAATTGATTCTCACTCGTTGATTCTCATAGTACACCGATTTTCTAATGCGCACAGCATGGCTTCTACCCCTTGGCTGACCTACGTACTAAAGCTTGATCATTCTCAAACCTGATTTTATGAATTTCCCACCGACTTTCATCCTTATCCCCACTTCGTCCTATGATTCTTTAACGATATACTCTACCAAATCTATCCGTTGAATTGCACGGAATTCCCGTTTCATTATATTTCATCCAAGAAACCAATTGAAGAAGTGCTAGGCATTACGGGGGAAGAGAGAAGGTTATTGGCAGAAAGTCAAAGAACGCAGACAGGTCCCAAGGGATTGTCTCGAGTGGCACTAGAATGTCGAAAACTGTAGCTCTGAGGAGAGAATGTTGGGTAAAAGGGATGGATTGAGAAATGGCATTTTGGATGAAACGAAGGGAGGTAGATGGCGTTGAAGAATTATTTATTTAAGTTTGCTCTTCCTGAATGTTAATTGGGGTTTTGATGTGTAGAAGTGGTTATGAGTCTCTGCATACATTAAAAATCTACCGTCACTGGTATACTAACAATTAAAAAAATCGAAATGTCCCATCCGTGAATATATTTTGACAAATTACAAGACAATGCGGGAGATGCCGCGACAGTAACTTTTGACAGAGCCATCCGCTAAATGTACATTACAATGCAATAATTTCTGAGTGTAAAAGGCAAATGATTGTTACACTCTGAAATTGCTGCATTGAATATATTTTTATTGCAATGTAAAACGTGGGTTACGACAGTCCAGGGGTAGAGCGTTGGACTACTGGCCGGATGATTCGGGCACTCTTACTTCCAACCATGATATGTGATTATTCGGGTACCAGTTCTTTTGACAGAGTACTAACCTTTCATGTTAGTACCATCACCTACTAAACCGACCATCGGATTGATTCCTGGGTTTATGTTTCACAACATAAAACTTTCATGCAATGAGCAATGGTAGATGACTAAGATAAAAGTTACTGTCGCGCCATCTCCCGCAGTTTCTTTGAAAATTTAAATTTATACATACTTACAGATGTATCCCACACCACCACTGGTGGTAAAACTGGCCATCATAGTTTTACGTATTCTTCGCGTAGATAATGGGTGACATTTTCAAAATGTTCATCTTCCCGATAAATTCCGGAGATCACCACGAGTGTTCTATCTCCTGGAGCAGCGCCACGCGGATGACCGTCCCACTTGCGGCTGTAACGGCACATTCTTAAGTAGTTTCGACACGCACTCCTTCATAAGAGAGTCTCCTAAAAAAATATTCTCTGTTGACATGATTGACGAAAACGAAAGCAATGAAATGATGGACGGAATTTCACGCCACTGATGAAAAATATTTTGAGCGCTTGAACCGAGTCCTCATTCGGACAGAGGGCTCCCTCTCCCACTCGAGCTAAGACCGTACCGAGCCGAGCATAGTCACTTGAGGAGAGACTCTGTAAAACTCTTGTCTGGCACGCTGCAAAGAGACTGATGTCAATGTATAATCTGTGGGCTCTGATAATGCAATCGTTGTAACAACAGCCTAACTACGAGGGGACAATGATGACATCACGTGCAACGCAGACAGTACCTTAGATTTATAAGTTGTATACTTTTTTTTCAGGCACATTTGTTTGCTTTTAAGTTACCAAATCTGAATAAAAAATGCATTAAATTGACCATGCTTTCTTATATCAAATATTTAGGAAAGTATTGTTTGATCATCAATCAATCAAAATCAAAATTGAATCAAAAATGTATTCTACCCTGAAAGTTTTGGAATTTACTCTCAAATCACATTAGGATAATTATACAATATATATGTGCGCGGAATTGCAAAGATGGAGGAGAGAAGAAGATGGAAGAATGTAAGCACAGAGTTAGGCAAAATGAAGTACAAAGAGTTAAACAAAAAATTGAGAAGGGCCACAAATAAAGCAAAAGAAGAATGGTGGAAAACACAATGCGAGGAAAGTTTACAGAGGAAGGGTGAAATTGGTGCTCTATACAGCAAGGTTAAGTTATTATCGGGAAGTAAGAAGGCAAGATCTGTGCTAACAGTTAAAGATAAGTGGGGTAAGATAATAGTAGAACCAGGAAAAATCCAAGAGAGCTGGAAGGAATATATAGAAACACTGTATGGTAAAGAACTTAGGCCGACAAGGTTAGACATAGAAAACGAACATGACGTAGAAGAAGATAGCTTAGGTCCAGGCATACTCGACGATGAAATGGAAAGGGCATTAAAGGAGATGAAAGCAAATAAGGCCGTGGGGGTGGACAACATACCTGTAGAACTGTTGAAATGTTTTGGAAAATGTGGGAAGAAGACTCTATATGGACTGATTCGTAGTATCTACGAAGAAGGAATCTGGCCGGAAGATTTTGTGAGATCGGTGTTAATTCCTATTCCAAAAAAGGCAAAGGCTTCGTCATGTGAGGATTACAGAACAATAAGTTTGATATCCCACGCAGCTAAAGATATTCTCAGGATCCTCAACAAAAGGATAGAGAGTAAGGCAAATGATTACTTAGGGGATGATCAGTTTGGGTTTAGGAAAGGAGAAGGTACGCGTGACGCCATTGCAGTAATGAGATCACTAATCGAGAGGAACATAGAATACAAGCAGGACGAATATAAGGAGAGTTTGCACTATTCCACAGATTTATTATTTTTGCCTGTTTTGTAGATTTCAAAAAAGCGTTTGATAGAGTGAATTGGGAAAACTTAATGCGTGTATTGCAGAAAATAGGAATGGATTGGAGGGACAGGAGACTGATCCGCAACCTGTACATGTCTCAGACTGCTCAGGTGCGAGTGGGGAACGGAGAGTCCGGATGGGCAGTGTTAGGAAGAGGTGTAAGGCAGGGTTGCCCATTGTCACCGGTGCTGTTCAACGTATATGTAGAGGAAATGATTAAAGAGGTATGGGAAGAACTGGAGGTAGGAATGAAAGTCGGAGGGGAATTCGTAAAATCGGTTAGGTTTGCTGATGACCAAGCATTAGTTGCTTAGTCAGCCAAGGGGTTGCAAGGATTGCTGAGTAAATTGAAGGTGGCTACTTGCTATAAACCTGGCCTGGCTACTTGCTCTAAACTAGCTTGCACGTTCGTGATAAATTTCTTGCTGCATCCTAGGGTAAAGTTATTTGTTGTTGTTAAGCGTATGTACTTGCATGCTTGTGGAGTGAAGGGAGGTAGATGTGTGGTTGCATGCGCGTCGAATGATGGGATGTTACGATGAATGTGTGCACTGCTGTGGATTGGGGTTTGCATGTGTGTGTTGGTTTTGAATGCGGTATTTCTTTTTTCTTTTTTTGGGTGGTGACCTAACACCCCCCGCCACACGCCCTTGCGGCGGCTTGCGGGACATTATGTAGATGTAGATGGAGGTTCAGTGCGATAAATATGGGATTAGAATAAATATTAATATCAATATATATATATATATATATATATATTAGGGTTATTTTATGTAACTATAAACTTCTCAGATTCATATATAAGTGAACGTATATAGTATATCTATTGTGCCACGGCACATTATACAACGTTTAGCAGCATATACCACAGCACACTATAACATGGGTATAGAATCCAAGTCATAAACTTTCGCAGGAAACATTCAACATCGAATCACAAACAGCAAACCATCGCTTTTAAAATAAAAACCTCTGCAACTTTACGTAATGAACCATTATCAGTTTTGATGGCGCCATGCATTAACTTAATTAAAAACATTCACCAACACCTAGTTTTCATAAAATTTAATTGTATTCAAATTGCAAATGTAATGACTTCCCTACAACTTCGCAAATAAAATGACATTCGCAAAAACTGCTGTCATAAATAACCACTGGGAACAAATTCTCTTTGATGTTGACAAATTGAGCGATAAGATAACAAATAATAACATTGAGAAGGCCTTAATTGGCCCGAATTTATTCAATACCACCACTATTCTATGTCTTATGTGTACAGTATTCCGGGGCGTGCGTTTCCCCCTCAGATGAGTGCTCGGCGACCGCCGAAAACGCCGACCGTGGGGGAAAAGTTTCGGAAAGACTCCCAATTTTGTGGATAAGTGAGCCAGCAAGCAGCCCACTTCTGATCCGGTGTCGCTCCAACGCGGCGCGGCCTTTTTGAGGGCGGTCGGGTGTGGGCACGTCGGGACAGGGACGGCCCGTCGCACGCTCCGAAGCGCGCTTCCGAATGCAGACGGACGGACGGACGGTCCTGCGAGACGCCATCACCACGCCTCTCGAGCAAAGCCGAACCGACAACCGTCACATCTCTTCCTCCTCCGTCCCCCTCGTCCCTTCCCGCGCGCCCTCACGGCCCCTCGTGATGGCGTGTTTCAAAAGCTGGTCGTCCCTTCCACTAACTACAATATATTCCGTTTAACATTTTCTCTTCCACAATAACCCCAGATCGCTGATGATGGCGCGAGAGTAAAGAGGAGGAGGAATTAATCGCCATCTTTCCCTCCTTGACCTCGCGAAACGTTTCGCCACCGCCAGGGAATCTTCCCGATGGCACGAGGGGACCGCCGCCCCCCACTCGGAACCCTCGAAGTCATGGACTGGGGCCCTCCGTCGAATATACGTTGACGCTAAGGAAAAGGGCGCGACTGCTGTTTTCATTGGGAGATGATACGCCATTAAAAATTGCGCGTCAATAAAATGAAAGAGGGTATACCTGCATATCATAAATCATTATGGGATGATCTAATTGAAACAAACAGATTCAAATCAGCATTGCAATTTTTACGAAAATTCTTCACTACATATTGTAATAATTTTTTAAAAAGATGTCAGCGCAGTGTTTGGAAAGAACTGCATGAATTTGAAGACATAAAGTGCTTGAAAAGAATGTAACTAGTAAAAAGATTGCCATCCTGATTATTCAGCGATGAAGGTAGAGTTCAACTCGTACTAATCCCAAGAAATGTGACGCATGGTACTCTTGTTTCCTTCCCTGTAACGCCCGCGGTCCCCCGGTAATATCTAGTTACCGATTAATAACACGGGTTGAATTTTATCTGGTTTGTCCAGACACCGCCCCCGGATTCGAATCTAGTTGCTCCAGTTATCTAACAATGACGGCATGACGTCTTCCCAGAATGCTATATACCCATCCGAGCCAATCGTAATCAGCTGCCAAAGTCACAATCATTTTCGAGTAATTTATAGGTGTATTCGACAATAACAGCGTTTTTTTTAACAATCGTACATACGAAATGTGCACATAATTAAAGTCATTGTACGTCCGTAACAGCCTAATTTCATTTTCGCTTCAATTGTCAAGATAAAAAAGGGTATAAACTTTTGTTTCACTGTTGAGGCTATAAAAACAACCTTTTAAAATGATTTGAATGACAATACGTGGATTTCAGCTTTGTTGGTTGCGGTAAAAACTAGACAAAATCTGGATATACTCCTGTACACACACCGAATTTTCATCCAGTTTTAATGTAGGGGAGTCTCGCGATATTCCACGGCGGCTACTAGTTCCATGAAAACTATCCTCAACAAAACTTGATCCTACCGATCGGGAAAACGCATTACGCTGAAAGCGCTTGTTAAAACCGTCAATTTACGACCAGGGACAGCACACAAACACACACGCACGCCCGAGTTTATGAATAATTAGAGCGGACAGACAATGGAGGGAATACATAATGAGCAGAGGCCCCTCCACCTTCGAGGTCCGCCCGCCGCTTCAAGGGTTAAACAACATGGCAGGATTGACAAAGGCGCCGTTCGAAACCACACCTGCAGAAGAGAGACGGCCGCGACCCCGCTCCCGCCCGCGCCGGGCCTGCATGCCTCCTCCTCCTCCGTCCCTCAGTCCCCGAGGTGCTTCAGAAAACAGGAAGCCACGCACGCACTCCAGCGCTCCTTTGAGCGAGTGCGTGAGCGTGTGTGTGTCTGCTCGAGGGGAGGAGGGAGGATGGAGTGGGGGAGAGAGACGGCGGCGACGTTGCAAGGATATCGAGAAGGAGGCCGGGGGGGGGGAAGACAGGGAGGGGGGCAATGGTGGGTGTGGGGGCGGGTGCTCGCACACCAAGGCCAGTGGGTGGGGGAGGGGGGCGGAGGGGGCGTCTCACCCGCGCCAGTCATTGGTCGTGCGTAAAATTTTGACGTGAAAATCACACCACCGGTGCTTCCGCGACATCCGTGGGCTTTTTTAATGGACGTTTCGCAACATTTGCGAACACATTAAGCCACGTCATTTTCATGCCCATCCTGTTTTGCGCTGCCTTTTCGCATCACGGACGCGAACTAACTTTACATGCGTCCACTTTTGCATGCGCAACCAATCAGGGCGGATATAGCGGTCGCAGGTTGCCGTTCTCACAGCTCTCTTACCACAATTACGAGCAAAACCCGACACCCGGTAACGGCCGTACATTCATCTCCCGCGAGAACACACCGCACGCGGATCACCGACGCCTCCTGTCTCCTCCTGGAACTTGGCCTGGCAAATTGACGCAAAGTGGCGTAAACACAAAAACAAACCGTAGCTCTTGTTCCCATATTTGCAGTAGAAGCGGAAGGAAAGAGCTGATGACGGTGGTCTGTGCGCCTCCGCATTTTGTGTGAAAATAGGCAAATATTTGAGATCCAGCTTCGATTTTCGATCGCTACCGCAACTGCGACGTTCTATTACGTCCTGATTGGCTCACACTCCGAAGACACAAGAGAGAGACCTAGTTTAACTGCCAACATTTCATCCATCGCCCGGTTTGAAGCGCGTCGGCGCGGACTCAGCAACCAATGAAGAAGTGGATCGCCAACGTGGTTGTTGTCTACGGCGCCGAACTGTATTTGTCCATCTCTCTTAATCTTTCACTGCCTGAGGAAACGAGTGAAACCAGCGCCAGTGGTCAATTTCTTCATCTTCCATAAAAAAAAACACGTCACACGTCTCAATCGCTCTCTTGCCAACATGGAAAAGGTGGAACGTCGGTGCTGTGACGAAAGATCAACTCCGAACCGAATAAAATAATGAACGACGCACGAAAACCAATTGAAATTTACCTTACGCGACGTAATCAGGATGCTCTCTTTCAAACAATGTCCAAATCGAACGAGAAAAATTGCCAAATGATGCACGTGGGAAATATCGTTTCAGCATCGCCATTTTTCTACTCGTCAATGATGAGTCTGAGCATATCAGCAGACAAAGAGTGTCGTCGCGGGTAAAGAATTTGGTTCCAGGCGAAGCGATTTCGTAATTGGATAGAGTCACATTATAAATCCAGTAGTCGCAAGCCGAGTTAACAGGAATGGGTGATAACGAGCAAATCCCGCTGTGCCTTAGCCAATGGAAATTGAATCGAAATAATCGATGCAGTTGTAGAGACAAATGGGCACTGGAAATTATCAGTAGTCAAGCACAGGTCGTTCGTTGTTAGTGAAACCGGACCTTACAGTTCTCCCCGTACATGCTAGCATGAATACCACTAATTATTACAATAAAAATTAAGCTTTACTTTATTGCTGTTTACCAATAAATATGCAAGCTATTTTTTTAAATTAATGCTCTACGGTAACTAAGAGTGGAATACTTCTTCAAATATGCGAGACTAGATACTAGTAACAAAAAGAACAATAAAATAAGGGTTGGTTATAATAACGATAACATTTTAAGGCACTCTAGGATTTTTAACAATATTTTGTCCCTAGCTTTGCAGTTTGTAGCTATTTTGATACTCTAACGTTTGTGAGGGAAAATACATCTTATATCTTTCAGTTAAACACTTAATCTATCTAATTTTATTGACATAATTTCTCTTACCGTTATGGAAGTAATATTACACTTTTGGGTTATGTTACACATTTTCAACATCACCGCTAAAGAGATGAGAGAGAGAGAGAGAGATTTAATATGTAATTCAACTTTCGCTCCATGAGTGATTCCCAACCTAGCTCTTCTAACAATTTTGATACGCTGCTCAGTTTACAAGCAAAACGTTTTACAAATCTAGCTCTACTACACGATCAACTTAATTCGGCAATTAATCCAACTTCCATATTAGCCATGATTATAATAGTGTGCTCCCAGGAACTCCAAAAAACAAGCTTCCAATAAAAATTTAACACTTTCTGTTCCTTCATAAGGATTCTCCAGGTCAGCCTTTTTCTCTACTTATTGTGCTCAAGGGGAGATCGGGTTGGTGCGGTCGCTGATTTCTACCTCCATTATTCCTTTCTGTCCCCTCCGACATCTACACTCACTTGGTGAAAATATTTCATGTGAGAATCGATTATCCTTTTATTTTTTTTAATCGAGTACAACATAATTTTTCATGACTCCTGATCGTATTCGTAAAATAAAATTCATTTCCGAATCGGTATTGACGATTATATATTCGTCTTTGGAAAATGTTTTACCAGGAATAATAAGACACCGAGGAATATATCCTATGATCGAAGAAATGCCCGAATCTTTTTGGTGCTTCGAAAGAATTGGATGGGGACTCAAACGATAAGGCGTAAGACTCTTGTGGGAGAGAAAGTATAACATCAGATTGGAAGAGGAGACTAACTTCTCCAAACAATAACTCCATTGCCCATGGTCGCTTCAAATATCCACTCGCTTCTTCTATCGTATGCAATTATCACGAAAACCAACTTCCGAATTTAATTCAATAATGCGTCTAAATCAATTTCATCTATTTAATTTAAATCGGTGGATTAATTATCTACTGATTGAAAGATCAAAATATAGGTACTTACAGGTGTGTATCGCGTGGTATACTGAGGACAAACATACCTCTAGGTATTACAATCGAGAATTACAATATCGGACTAATGACTCGTATAACACTATAGAACATCGCATAATATTTTTATAAAAAATGTTTAAGTATATCATTATAAAATCCCTTTCAGTAATTGTTACTGCATTAATTTTTAAATAATACTAAATCTGCAATGACACATGAATTGGAACTTCTGAAAATTAAGAAACCTAAAAAAAACATATCAAATAGAAATAGGATTTGAAATATTTACGCCAGTTACATATTATATCATGCCGATATGACTAAATTGGATGTATTTAGAAGAAGGTAATTTGGGCTAAGTTAGGGGATTGATAGTCTTTAAGCCGGATAAATTAAGATTATCTTTTATTTACTTATTCTTAGTCCGAAAGCAGAACTTTTTGCCTTTTACATCGGACGGGTAATAGTAATAACAATGGACACGATTGCAAACACCTAAACCCTAGGTGAAGGAAAACCCACCCAGGCGGGAATCGAACCCGCGACCCTTGGGTTGACAGACGAGGACGTCACCCCGCCGCCACCGGGATCGGCAAATTTTGGATTGGAAAGAGAGGTAGAATGCATGAATTTGTAAAGAATGCGTTATTGCATCTAATATGGTGATTAAGGATATTTTGCCTCGCTTCAGCTAGCGATTGGGAGTAGTATAATATAATATATGGCATCAAAGTCAATCAAAAATCGACCGTAAGCGGCAGACTATTACAAATAGTAGTATGTTCTATTGTTTCAGGCTTCACTTCGTGGAAGTATTTAATATCCATACCAAAAAAGAAAGAAAGATTTGTACTTTTCCACAGATTTTATTAGATGGTACAACGCGTTTCACCGACTTGCGGCATCATCAGGTACGTTGAACCATCTAATAAAATCTGTGGAAAAGTACAAATCTTTCTTTCTTTTTTGGTATGGACAAATAGTAGTGATGATAGTTATACTATTTTAGTACCATGTACATAATCTCGATACTTCATCAAAACTTTCGCGGCTCATTGATGGAAGTATCATGGATATCAAGTTTTTGGGGTCACTCCCGCAAAGACTTAAGGAAAAAACCGTGTCTCTCATATCCTCGGCCGGAGACATGGCCAGGGTTGAATGCCCAGAAGGAACACTTGTATTCTACAATGGACCAAGGGCAAGACTCCCACCCAATTACTTGCTTCCAGAGAATACGATCTCTTCGCTCTCTCGCTAGCCATTCAGCACTCATTGTCAGGAAAGTAGTGCCGGGTATAAAAAAAAGTCTATTATTCTCCACTGATTTCATCAAGATATCGATTATTTCAAAACTTCCGATCAATCGCTCCATCGACGGTTCCTGTCCCACTCCCCCCCCCCATTAGGGAGTGCGAGGAGGGGAAGGGGCCGAGCGGCCATGTTACCTTCACAGAGATCGATATCATCAAAGAAACGCGATCACACACACACACGCACCACATTATGTAAACGTAAAAACCCTTTTGATATCGCCGACGCCGCCGACTCCTCTTCACCTCACGGGTGACCGCGCGGCGATCCCCCTCCCCCTAACGGTGGATATTGCCAGGTGGGGGTGGTGGTCGGAGGGAGAGAGTGGGGAGGGGCGCCTATCCTTCCCCTCTACCCCCTCCCACACTTGCCGCTGTCTCTCAGGCAAGCAAGCAGGCAGCAAGTCACACACGCACTCTGAGAAAACTCACCCCCAAATCCCCTCTCTCGGTCGGCATTTTCGGCCGCACCAATCGCCGGCCCTGGGGATTGGAGGGGGTCACCAGGGGGGAGGAGTGTGAAGGATCGGGGGGCCAGCCGTGGAGGTCGGACGAACGAAATAGGTAATAAAAATCGATAATGAGGAAGCGACGAACAACTTTGTTACTCGCATTCCATACTGCCCTTCGCTCATTCGGATATAGAAGTGGGCAAATATTACTATTTTATAGCGGGAAATTACTCATTTTGGTATTAAGCAATAGTTTAAAACTTGTCCATGATATTTTTCCAACCAAAATATTCGAGAATTTTACTCTAAAAAAACGTTCTTGGAATTTGACAATCACAGCTTGGGTGGAGCTGAGTGTTCCCAGAGTGGTGTGCCTGAGAATCGAACTCGGGCCCTCTAGTCAGTAGTTCAACGCTCTACCCCTATACTAATATATATATATTTAAAAGTATATATATATATATATATGAAACAGGTACTCTACCGGTAAAGGTAGGTTTTGGATGGACACAACTACCAAATAAATATTTTGTGATTCCTAACAAAACACAATCCAGCAACCTACTCTACATCAAGTGTCTCTTCAATTCTGTATATCTACTTCCTCCCTTCATCCCGTCCAACATCCCTATCCTGTTCCTGCCCTTTCCTATTTTGCCCAACATTCTCCCCTCTATTACCTTCTTTAACATCCCACTACCGCTCAATATGCCTTTCACCCATCTTTCTTGCCTCCATAGGATTTCTCTCAACAAACCCCTATCCTCACCCACCATCTCCAGCATTTCCTCACTTGTTTTCCTTTCGGTTCACTTCACCTTCTCCATTTGTTTCCACACCCACATTTCAAAAGCCTCCAATCTACGTCTATCATCCTGCTTCAGCGACCACATTTCCGCGCCATTCAAAACTACGCTCCATGTCAAAGTTTTAACGAGTCTTTTCTTAAAATCCCCTACGTCCTCGTCATCAACTCCCTCCTTGTGAAAGCCTCTTTGCCTAGCGCAATTCTTCTTCTTATGTCCCTACTACTTTGACCATGTTCCCTATCTCCAAGGTCTTTCCTGCGAATACATAGAAAAACGATGATAAATGCTCGGCTATAACAATTCCCTTTCTATCCTGTTCCCCTCTTCGCAAGATACGATATTTAAGAACGGTAGGTATTTAAAGAGGACCACATCCACATTCTTTCTTAGCGACTAATATCTTCCTCGATTGGTTCCCTATGGATGTAGGAGAGGCTACAAACGCCATACATTTATTTGCAATATCTAATCCCTCGTAGGCAGAGAAATTCGTAGTAATATTGAATTACAGGGATTCCACGGAAGATCCACTTTCATCGGCTCTTTCAGAAGGTACACCTCAATCTTATTTTCTAGCGTAAAAATTAGTCTTCCTTCTGAAATTTCTATATACTCGCGATAGTTATGGAAATATCCCTCATAACAAAGTGCAAAAAGAAAAAGGACCGTAAGGAAAACTAATAACTTACTAGGACATCTCCTTGACGGTATCGTTGCTACGGTCTCGGATCAGCGCCTCGGCGACGACAATGCCTCCGCCGGGGTCCTGGTTTGTGCGGAGATAATTTCTGTTCCATTTCTTCTGACAGCTACCGGTTTGTGCAGCTTCACGTTCTTCACCCGCGGAAGATGGAATATATCCAGTGACTCTCGGAGCCAGGGGGACGATACCAATAGCCTTCGCTGGTGCCCGTCAGCGAAGGCTCGGGCAATAAGCGGTGCCTAGTGAATGAGAAAGCTATGGGGTAAGGGCAGGCAACTGCCCTTACCCCAGAAGCAGATTATCGGTTTCTCGAGCGAGATACGCGTCGTCTCCCAGTTGGCTTTGCCTCGTCCGTCGTTGCCCTTCCTCGAGGAACGACGACGACTCTGAAGCTGCTGGGTCTAAAACCACCTCACTTTGACGAAAGTCGGGTGTAGTAGGGGTGACGTAGCCATTTCTTACGATACGCACGCCCTGAATCCCTCCTATTCTGACAACAGTGACCCGACGGAAGCGAGGCCCACGCCATAGGGGTGGACGGGGGGGCGAGTGCGGAGCCCTCCGCGGTATTTGACTCCTAGCTTGGGGAAACTTGCTGTTTCCTCTTCCACACTCTTTCCTCCTCCGTTTCTACAGCTCGTCATCGCCTTGCATATCTCCCTCCTCCTCGCTCGTTTTCCAGCAGTGGAAAGGGAAGGGAAATCAAATGGGAATCGCACAAGCGGCCCAAGCTGAAAGGCTAAGCTGAGAGTTTGAGGGGCTACCTTCGATTAAAACCTTTTCCAGGGGTTCATTCTCCGAGCCTTCGACTTCCATGGCCATTGACCGATTTGCTTCTTACATCGCCTCAGCGTGACTTTTGGCGGGGACATTCACAGCACGTGGCCCTCCAGGTTACATGCAACACACATGCACCATTGGCCATGAAATGATGAAAGAGATGTCTAATCCTAATCATACGTAGGAAAGAATGTTCTTTTCCACGGCAGTCAATACCACCACGAAATAAAACACCCCGCTCCCGTCCTCGGAAGAAGTGCGAGAGTGTCTCCCGTTCGCTCTCGGCAACCGTGGATCCGATAGCCGCGCAAAAACCAGCACTCGGCAAACGAGACTCGACCGTCTCAGTTAAGCTACTGAGGTTTCTTCTTGAACCGTGAATTTCCCTGGTCTTTAAATGGAAAAGATGAGAGGTATGACGACTTTCCGTACATTAAATGTCACAAGTAATGGTAGTCGGTTAGAGTCGTACTCGAGTTCTGACCAAGATGAATGATTTTTACAATACGTCACATCCCTGCAATTAATGTATGCATCTGCGAATGACCCCGATTAAAATGTGTGTCTAGCCAACCCCTGCAGTTCATTCTGACGGGCGCACATCACAAAGGATATCTTCTTTTAGGTGCCACCATTGAAGACGCAGATGTTGTTAAATTTTTTCTCCAAGTTAACGCTAATATTATGGTGGCAATTTAGCATTTTAAAAATATCATGTCAAACTCTTATTGCGGAACTTACCGAGGGTGTGCTAGACTAGGTCTGCTCGAGTTTTCTCTATGTAAGAATGTCTTTGCATTACTTTTGTATTTTTTTTTTGGGAAGAATGCAAAGCGTTCAGCCATGGTATTTTCCCTGGTAAGGGTGTATTTTCGACGGTTCCTAATGACGTTTATGTTCCGTGCATAGTGCAATATTTCTCTTGTTTGCCTTTTATTATTCATATCTTTATTTTTCATCGATTCTATCAGTTTAAATTCTGCTTAAAAATTCAACTCTCTCCCTTCCTCTGCCTAGCTTGCCTAATATTTTTCCTTCTGTCATCACCTTCGTGTATCACAACCACTCACATTGCCTCATTTCTTCGGATTTCACCGATCAAATTCCTCCCTTCACCCTCCATATTTCAAACTCATCGTCAGCCTTACTCTCTGCCAAACTTATTTTTCCAATCCCTCCCCACACTTGAATATGTCTAAAGTCTCCCACCTATGCTCAATCCATTGGAGGTATTCGCCGAGAAAAATAAATTAAGATTATTTGGATCATTTGCGGACATGCGTCAGCGTGGATGGATCCTCGGATGACCGCACCATGGTCGATGGGCGAAGGGACAGTCGATTGACCATCTCAATTCGCACACGTAATGCTACAACGTCACCAACAAAGTGGTGAAAAGGTCCAATAGCAAAATAAAAACGAAATCTGGAATTCAGTTCGGCGTTTAATTGCCGTTCCAGCGAATTGTTAACCCGCGCCGGTATCCAGTACCCATAGTAATATGAAGAGAGATCAATTTTTAAGAGCGGCGTTCGAAATTTTCTTCGATTCACGGGACAGTTGGCGTTTCCCACGAGTCACAGCGGACGCACGCCTCATTGTTATCAGACGTTCCGTGGAGAGCCGTCGCGCGCGGGTTCCTATTCGACGTGTAAGGAGGGAGGGCGTCACGTGGGAGAGAGAGGGTGTGGGTGGATTGATTGAGGCAACACGTCACCCCCTCTCCCGCCCCGGCCTCAACTACGCCCCCGGGAACACCCCCGCCCGCCATCACATGCGCGACACCTCCCCCTTCGCCCCACTACCCTCGCCGCCCACCCCCCGTCTTTGGCTCCTCCTCCCTCGATTGTGCAACCATTCTCAACCCCCCCATCCACCCCCACCTCCCCTGCAACCGATCCTGCAGGTGAATGGATGCACCGCCAATGGTGGGGGGTGTGAGAAATGGGGTTGAAGGGGTTGGGGGAGTGAGGCGGACGTCACCCCCCCCAAGTCACCAATCGCATGAGAGAGACGCGATCGCGCCCCCCTTCCGCTCCCTTCTCATTTCCTCCACACCGCTCCCTCCTCCACCGAACCCTCCAGCACCACTCCTCCACCGTTCAATGCCCGTAACCCTCCGCTTCCACACCTCCACTCCCCCTGGGGGTTGAGAAGTGCTCCTTGGGTCATTTACGATATCAGGGAGGCGCATCTACAAGGCGGTGGTTGTTAGTGCTCGAGTAAGTTGGGGGAAAATTTACGATTTGGTCATGGAAATTAATATAAATTAGTTGTTTACGGTGGTCTACCTTTTAATGGACACAGTAAGAAACTAATAAAATAGGAACTAACCGCAACTGCACTTCCATTTACGTCTACATAATTCCCCGGAAACCGCCGCAGGGGCGTGTGGATGTTAGGTCACCACCCGTAAAAGAGAGTAAAACCACATGGTAAATCAACATATATATTCAAACCTACACCCATAGTAGCGTATATATTAATACAAAAACCTTTTTAACATACACACATACAAACACATATACTATCAACTAACAAACATATGTACCAAATTGTTAGTTACTGGAGGTACTCAAACAGTTGTCCTGAATGTTTATATGCTATTGGAATGCAAATTGTTCTTGGGAATAGTGATTATTTTTAAACTAGTGGCACGACTTTGACCTTTCCGTGACCTGTCACCGCGGCCGTTCGTTACAGTACAATATCGTAGAGTTGGAATCATAACCTCGAAGTCAACTTTCGTAGGCAGCGCGTGAGATTCTGTGAATCCGATTTCGTGCATCTCAGTTGTCGTCGCGAAATCTCTGCACTTTCGTCGTTAAATCCTAGACTTTGATTTATTTCGCTTTTTCGACGGGCAGGAATCTCTGCTCCTGGAATTGCGAAGCGACTCTTATGATCTTCCTCTCTTGGTTTTTCCTCCGCAATTTTCCCACGAGCCGATTCGCCAAATTTTATTCGCCAATTAATATATAAAAGTAACAATAGATCTCATGCCACCAAGAAATACAAAATGCGAGTTACAATAATTCGTCGGCCAACACAAATGCTTTTCTTTATTTCTAAGGTAAAGATACCTAATAGGTTGATGGGAAAAAATTAAGTCGTCGGCGGTCTGGCTGCACCACTTGGACGGCAGCCCGCCCCTTCCCTCGCTACTCACCCCCAAGGTCATCAGCATTCACACATGTCACCCTTTACCTCCCTCAAAGATATCCAGAATTAATCGAATGCTTAACTAAATGTTTAAACAGGAAGAATCAATCCTCGATGGATTCGAAAGCTAAAATCTCAAATATTAATATTAAACAAATTTTTTTATGCTGGGATGAGCCTGGTTTATGTTGCAAATACCATCACAAACAAACAAATGCATTTCTCTATTCTCAAAACAGAGCATTTTTCTATATATATATATATATATATATATATATATATATATATATAGAAAAAAACAGTAATATATACTATATATACACAGTAATACAGTATACACAGTAATATATTCTATATATATATATATATATATATATATATATATATATATATATAGAAAAAAACAGTAATCAACCCGAGGGTCGGTTTAGTAGGTGATGGTAGAGCCTACCCATGTACCAAGCCCGACGGCGTGTGAATATTCACACATCAGGGTAGGGGGGCCAGTTCCTTTCCCTGTGCCGGTCATGGTTTCCCAGGAAGATCTGGTACCCGAAAAATCAACTAGCTTGGGTGGAGCTGCAGGTGCCCAAAGTGTCCTTGCCCGGGAATCGAACCCGGGACCCTCCGGTCAGTAGTCCAACGCTCTACCCACTAGACCACCGCGACCCGCATATAAACCATAAACACAGTAATCAACCCGAAGGTCAGTTTAGTAGGTGATGGTAGAGCTCACCCATGTACCCAGCCCGACGGCGTGTGAATATTCACACATTATGGTTTTCCAGGAAGACCTGGTACCCGAAAAATCAACTACCTTGGGTGGAGCTGCAGGTGCCCAAAGTGTCCTTGCCCGGGAATCGAACCTCGTCGTCATCTGATGACGACGGCCGTGCCGTCGAAACGTAAATATCTACTGTAAGTGTCCTTCTTTTAAGTTTCTGTGTGTGTAGTATTTATTAACTTAGTGTTTGTGTGTTTGTGCGTCGCCGGAGAGCGTCATTTTCAAGATTATATATATATATATATATAGTCTGACCTGAAGAAGGCCTCGGAGTAGGCCGAAAGCTTAAATCATCTACAGTGTGAGTGTCCTTTTACGTGTTATCTGTTTTATTCTGTGTTCTATTGTGCCGTCCAAAAGTTATATATATATATATATATATATATATATATATATATATACATATATATACTAGTATATATATATAAATATAAATGACATATTGTTTTTTTCATAATTTGAATTTTTCTTGGAGAAAACAAAGATAAGACACGCATGGAGTATCCCCTCGGGAATTTCTTCGGTGAAAATAGAGGTAATACGGATGCGGAATGAGCGGATGAGGAAAGAAGTCGTTTGGATGCAACAGTTGCAGGGGAATAGAGGAAGGACGCGTGCGACGCTCGTTCAGCCTTGTTCAGAGCATTCTTCTGCCGACATATCAAAGGCAAGATCACTTTAGTAACTACTGTTATAAACTTAATACGATCATTTTTGTCAATACCAAGTTGACCACCACTTTCATCTTTTGATGCCATTTCTGCAGCAGACAGTGATGTAGTCCTTAACGTCTCTTTCAACTTCTTGGCAAAATTACCAGCTACCTTTGCTTCATGATCGAAATTGACAATTTTTTTTACATCAGCCATAGCCGATTCAAAATCAATAGCAACTTTAATTTGTGCTGCAAGCGCAAGGGCTAATCAAATAGTCTCTATAATTTGTGAATTAAAATGTTCTTTGCTTGCTAAAACACTTTGGTAACTACGTATTACAGACCAAAGCCTACCATACTTCCCTTTTAGGGTTTTAATAGAAGAACCAATTTTTTACTGATCACTTACTAAATACTTAATATTTCTTCCTGTTGGCCTT
Organism: Hetaerina titia; assembly: GCA_037158775.1. Taxonomy (NCBI): domain Eukaryota; kingdom Metazoa; phylum Arthropoda; class Insecta; order Odonata; family Calopterygidae; genus Hetaerina; species Hetaerina titia. Next base: position 30,245,182 of record CM073773.1, read on the forward strand.
ACTTCTTCATTGAATGAATGCAACGCATTTCTCTTGTTAAAAATATGCTTATTTTGCTTTTGTTGCGGTGAGAATCGAATCACTTAAACGGATATACGTCCAAGGTTTCTCCCATATACCGTCGTATATGGGAGAAGGCTAAATGGTTTGAGAGGAAGGACTAGACGGAGAACGTCAAGGGTCAATGCGCTCTGGTGGAACCTTTCAGGACATGGGAGTATCATTCGCGGTCTCACGAGGAAATAGGATTCATTACGAAACAATGCTCAAGTATGAAAGATGTGAATCAAGCATTCAAGGGGAGGGTAGTACAGAGGATAGTATGAAAAGAGAGTGCGTTCCCCGTCATTACATAAAAATAAGATATTTTTTCCACTCTGTCCATTGAAAGCCATTTTGTGAATTCGATTGAATCCGACGTGTAATTCACCGAGGGTTGGAGGTGGACATTTTTTGGTTTCCATAAATTATCCATGGTGGTATTAAGGAGGGACAGATATGGAAAGGGAAAATTTCTGTAAGCGTAGGAACATTTTAATACGTGATAAAAGGAGCAACGTTTAATATGCAGGCCTTGCATTATGTTATGTGAAACAAGTTCTCTCAAAAAGAGAATGAGTTTTTCATGAGACAGCACTCTCAAATGTATACTGATGTGGAAATAAGGTGAGTGGTATGACATAATAAGGTGGATATAAGAGTCGGCCACGGAGGAGGCAGGGTAACTTTCTCTCCTACCAGCCCAGCAGAGGTAGGATTCCCCCCAAGGGAGGTAAGATTCCTTTCCTTCAACTGGGCCTTGAGGTGTTCGTCATTTTCCTTGCTATTATTTCATGCTCGCTCATGTGAAAGGCAGAAAATTGGCTGTTTTCAGATTGCTACCTAACACAAATAAACTATGACGTGAATCATAGACGGAAAGATTCAGGAGAGAGTAAGATTGGAGTTCAACATGAAAATAACCACATTTACTGGTAGATGTTCCGCGATCCGGTGGACACAACCACATGAAGTGTGGCGAAGGTTTCCATCAAATTTGCACCTTCATTTTCACGTGATTTCTAATATGCCGCCAGTTTGCAGCCTCCGTTTGCCTAGGGAAGTTTCCGAGAGAGAACGGTGCAAATAGCATATGCACTTGGGTATGAATGAAAAAGAAAAAATGTTTTTTGCAAAATACGTAATCCCCGGGAGGCATCATCCCGGGATGGTGATCATTTGGCAGGGTCATGAAGCGCCGGGTGCTGAGGGGGGCGAGGACGGGTGTGGAGTGTAGGGGAATTTTTTCCCACGGGCGATGAGTCCGGGGCGGCGATGGGGGTGGGTGCGGGAGAAGGGGGTTATATCGCCGCGTTCTAATGAAGGGCACCCCCACCGCCCGCCACCTCTCCTCCCTCGGAGGAAGGAAGGAGGGGATGAGGGACGAGGCAAGTGGGGTAGGGGACAGCGCGGGGCGGACCTTTGGCACACCTTTGAAGAGGAGGAGAGCGGACGTCAAACATGGGCAGCGCTCTAAGTACGATCCCGTGTTCGGGGAAACGTCCGTTGGAGGCAAGATTTAATTTCGGATCGGAAGAAGACGTCTGGGACGGACTGACAGGAAACACACGGATCTGTGAATCTGTTTATTTGTATATATATATATATATATATATATATATATATATATATATATATATATATATATATATATATATATATATATTTATCTTCTTTTTTTTACACGCAGTTAAAATTTGGATGAATTATGAACTGTATATAATTATGAATGACAGTCATACCTAGCATTATTATTGCTTTAGAAGCAAAGAATATATTTTTTATTAGCAGGAGTTCATCGCTAAGAGTACATTTTTGTTATGAGCCTTCGCACTTCACACTACCGTACTTATAAGCCTTAACTAATATGGCACAAAAATCCTTTAGCCCTGAACAACAGATTAAAGTAACACTTTCCTTAACTTTGCATACTTCCTATCTCCCTTTTCCGTTCAAAATGTGCATTATTTCCGTAGCAACACGTCTATCCATCCCCTTCTTGAGCACAAACTCTCTCTCTAAGCACCTATAATATAGTATTATGGGTAGGACTCTTATACCCATAATATCAAATCAATATCAAACTCTCCCTTTATGCACGTATAATACGGTATTATGGGTATGAAATTGTAATGATGTAAATATTTAATTTCTTATTCTGACACGACAAAAATATTCCACATATTCTACATTTTATATTAAACCCATACTACATATTACAATAACTCATTCTTTAATTCTGAATATATTCTATCCTCATTTAATCCAAAGCGCCTCTTCTTTTCCTCCCTCCAACTGACTCTCCCAACAGTCCTTCCTCTATTGCCGCTTTCGAAATCCCTTTGCCTTTCAGGATACCTTACATCCACTTATTCTGTTTTCTTTAAAATTCTCCCAAAAAATGTCTCTTTTTCACTAACATCTATGTGTACAATTTAATATTTTGTGATACTGCCCATCAATTTCTTACATTATTCTATACTTCCACATCTTCAAGGCATCCAATATACCCCTCTGACCTCAACGACCAAGCTTCCGACCCGTATGAAACTAGTATTGAAGTTTTCTTTTGTCTTTTCATAATGTATTTATTTAAGGGGCCTGTTATCTACTCCGGTCTTTTTGTAAACGCTTTCATACCAAACGCAATTGTTCTTTTTATGTCCCTACTACTCTGCCCACCCATCATCCAAAACACTATATAGTTAAACTGTCCTACCTATTCAAATTTAGTTCCTATATTTTTAATGTTTATCTGAGGTCTCTTAGTCATTCTATTTCTCGAGAGTATCGTTACATTCGTTTTTAATGAATAGTTCTTATTCCATACTTATCACATTGCTTCTGCAATGCCCTAAATAATAATTGTAATTCTTTGGCTGACTGGCTAACCAACCCTTGACTATCCACTAATTAAACTGACTTGAAGACCTCTCCACCTCATTTTACTCCAGCTCAAAACCCATCACACGTCTCGCCTACTATTACTTCCGCATGTGTTTAAAAAATAACAAATGGTAATGGACACGTCTCCTTCACTTCTATTCCTAGCAATGTCCATTCGAACTATCTATTGGCTGTCCGTACCTTTGCAGTATGAGGCTTGTAATGGTTTTTGATGGGCTCTCCAGCCATCTAGGCTACTCCCATCTTCTGCAAAATATCCATTATTTGTGCTTTGTTTACCCTGTCATATACCGTATCAAAATCGACCTCACACGTACCAGTCCCCACTTTAAATTCAAAATGGCCTTCTAGATGCTAATTTTTTCTCTTCCCCATTCTTTTTTTGATCGGCCCAAGTAATACCTATGTCGTAAGTGAAATCAAACTTTTTTCCTCAAACAACGCTGCTTTTCCCTTTTTGGAATGGATCTCGACACTGATCTAACGAAGCCTTTTAACCAAATTCTTCCCTCATTAATGCTATGCTCATATAAATTCTTATTTCCTCATTTTCTTGAATACTTGATCATTTCTGCAGTGATGCTATCGATACACATAACCTTTTTTCAATTTTATTTCCTTTGATACTTTAGTCAAGTTGAAAGCTATAATAAAAATAGAAATTATTACTTTTATTACTGATAAAAAACGTGGTAAATGATAGTATGCTATCATTTCGCATCAAGAATCTCGCAATTTTTTACCAAATAAAATTTGGGGCCCATTTTTTATCGTCGACCCTCATAAAACTTTGAATATCCAATTTAACCCCGTTAACTTACCCATTGATGGTCATTCATTGTTATATTGAAATGGAATTGAAAAATAAAAGGTTAATTTTACCCAACACGCAACGTAAACCTAAATCTATTGGATTTTGTAATCATTACTCACTTTTCATTATGCGTGAAAATTAATATGACTTGATTATTTTCACGATTCTCATTCGCATCCTAGCATTTGTACTGGGGAAGGCACCGATTCCCTATCTCCTGGGATGGAAGAGACAACCGAATACGTCGCGACTAGGCCTTAGGGGGCGGAAAATGGGAGGCGGCGGTGGGGGAAGGGGTGCGTGGGGAAAGGAGGTGGGGAGAAATCCATTTTTCGGCACAAGCATGCCGGGTAGCAACCGGATCATCCCGAGCTAACAATGACTGGTTTGTTTTGCTGTCGAATAATGACTGCGGCCTTATTATGATACTCCCGCGGACTAATATGGGCTCAGGAATCCGAGAGACCCGTTGTTCCACGAGGCGACAGGTGGACCCAAGAAGATTAAAGGAATCCCTTCCGTGGGATTGCCTTCTGATCGTACAAGAGAATTGTTACTGCTCGCCGCCTCCCCTCTACCCCAAGGCCTCTTCCTCCCCCCCGCCCCAACGACCTCTCCATCCTCCCCCGCCCCTTACCTCTCGACTGACCAATACGACCCGCTGTGTTCCCACGGGGTTGCCGCCGACTTGTGGATAAGGAGATTCGGGGGCCAGGAGTGCACCTAATATGGTCTATATAGTAATATCTCAGCGTAACCAAAGATATGCAAATGAAAATAATGAATATTGAAATGCGCTGATGAATGAAATCATAAATAAAACAGTTTCTGACGTTACTTGGTGGAAAATCTTCATACTAAAATTGAAAAATAAGCAGCTTGGCTTTTCCACATAAAAAATATTATTGACGACCTATGGTATAACATCTTCAGGTATAAATCCAAGTCAAACAAAGTATATATATTATATATA